>PVJI01003010.1:0-132786 GCA_004026765.1 Micronycteris hirsuta
GCAAATTTTATTTGAGGATCGCGGGTATATATACTGGTTGGCTGAGGGGCGTTGCTGGAGAAGCTCGGTGGAGTCGTGGGTCTTACTGATTGGTCCTCTTGCTCTAGGGACTATATGCCTTTTATGGGCAACGGGGAGCTTATTGGCGACAGGGCTGTTGCACATGCGCAGTGCTGGTTGGCTGATGCAGCTTCCCTTGGAGGTTGCATGGCTTGCTACAGGGTTGTTGCACATGCGCAGTGCTATGGTCTTGCTGATGCCAGGATCCCAACACTCAGGCAAGTCTCTCTGTGACTCTGTGCCTCAGTTTACTCATCTGTACACAGGAGTTCTAACGAATGCCCACCTTCCGGGGCGGGGGTGGAGAATTTAATGGGATAACTTAGTACCATTCCCCCTTGAACTCTGACTCTGGGAAAAATAAGAAAGTTCTGGTCTCTGTCCCCTTTGGCAGACAGAGGGCAAGAGTGAAGATCTGTCAAATAGGTATCTGTTTGACAGGTATTTGAATAGACAGGTGTCTATTTGAATATGTTCGTTTCTAACTCAGTGAAAGAGCAGGCTACAAATGTATCACTGTGGTTTATTTCCCAAAGGAAAGGTATGTGTTTGATTATTACACTCTTAATCATTTCCTTTCTGGTGTGTGTTTTGCTGTGAGAGGTACGTAGTATATTCAAGCAACATATTCTTTTTGTGTTGGTTTTCACAGTATTAATTTGATTCTAAGTACAGATCTAGAAATTTCAGAAACACAGTGTCTTCCAGTTTTTCGAAGCAAAAGTAAAAACAACGAAAATATATTTTTTCCAGTCATGGCCTGCCATGTGTTTAAGAATCACGGTGTGTCGTGTCGATCATTCTTGAAAACTGGTGTGTGCGTCCCAACGCCCTCTCTAGAGCTCGGCCTGGGGCGCGGCCATGGTCAGGGGCTCAGCACTGCGCTCTTGCCTGCCAGCTGCAGGCTTCGAAGTGGGGAGGCCAAGGACCTTGGTTAATGGTCGCACCCACACCTAGAAAGGTCCCCGAGTGAGGCCGGCCAGCGTGTCCGCCAGCATGGACCCAGACGGACTGCGGAGGCACAGCCTGACCTCAGGTGGTGGGGTTGGAGGTCTTTACCTGCTCTTTCCTCCCGCGTGGTGCCCGCTGAGTGGTGGTGAAAGCCCGAGAACGGAATTAACAGTCCTCTAAGGGGGAACACAGTTTACGGAGGCAATTGCTAGAGATGCAAAGGAGACTGTGGGGTACACCCAGGACGGTAGTCATAAAAACCGAGGCGCCTGGGAACCGCTATTCATGGGGCTTCCTCCAGTCTGTGTGTGAGAGATGGGTGTGCACAGCACAGACGTGGCGGCGTGGGGCCGTTGTGGAGGAGCTGGCCGCCTGCCCCAGAAGAGAAGGTGTGTCTGGAGTGCTCCGACCCAACGCGGGGACTGTGAAAATCTCGGGAAAAGCGATTGTCAGGTACGCCCTGCGCCTTTCGCACACCCAGCCCACGCCCTCATCTCCCTTTGCTGCTGAGAAATGAGCTGCTCACAGCTTGCCACCCTGCCGAGTGACTGTCGTCCCAGGCGTTTGGAACAGTTCGAGGCCTGTTGCTGGACAACAATGACCTCATTTTCCAAAGTCTTCGAAAGTCCCCCCAGGCACTGGCGGCACTCCCTTGGGTGGAGTTTTTCCTCCCGCAGAGGCTGTCTGCGTGCTGTTCCTTCAGGGAGGCTGCTACCAGAGTGTTAGTCACAGCGATCAGGTGCTGGGTAGATGGGGATCAGGCAGATTGTGGTGTGTCTACGGCTTGCAGCTATCGCGGGCATGAGCAGATGTGGGTGGGTGGGGTGAGCAGGGGACAACAGGACCCATGGGTACCTGAGACCTTCCTGCCACACTGAGTGAGTGCTGTCACAGGGGCCCAGCAGCCAGGGACACCCGGGACACCCCAGGGACACCCAGGGTACTAGAGTCAGTGTCTTCAGCACCAACAGCTTTTAGATCTATCCTGTTCAGGCAGTGCTGTCCCTGTCTGAGGCAGAGGTCACGTGGATCCCAGGTGGCCCCGGCACCCTCACAGCTGCCAGTTCCCATGGTGGACGAGCCAGACCCGAGTGTCCGAGGCGGTGTCTCATTCCCTCACTCTGCCCTGGAAGAGGCAGTGCGGCGCAGAGGTCGGTGGGGCGCAGCCTTGCCTGTCCTCCATTGTTTCATGTGCGTCCCTCCTGGGGACAAAACACTCACCTGGGTCAACTTCCCAGACCCTCCGATGCACACCGTGCCATCTTCCTCTTCAGTTCTGTCGCCCGGAGTGGCACTGGGAGCCCCCAGGCTCCTCTGTGGCCCCAGCGTTGAGCGCGTAGGGATCTGCATCACTCACAACAACTTAGCCATGTCTTTAATCATTCATCGGAAATTTGAACCGGGGGATTTTCCCACGCCACGCTGGAACCGATCTGAGTCTTCTCTCTGTGGGAGTCGGGGTTCTCCTGAGAAACAGAACCAATGGTGCGCATATAATGAGGTGTATTATAAGGAGCTGTAATAAATAATGCATGTGATTATGGTGGCTGAGAAGTTCCACGATCTGCTGTCTGCAATCAAACTGCAGACCTGGGAGAGCTGGTGGTGTAAATTCCAGTTCATGTTCAAAGGCCCGAGAACCGGGAGTGCTGATGGGGTGAGGCCTAGTCCAAGGGCAGAAGACCAAAGTTCCAGCTCAAGCTCTCAGGCAGAGAGAGGGCAGTTTCTCCCTTCCGCCACCTTTGCATTCTGTTCAGGGCCTCAGTAGATTGGATGATGCCCACCCACGTTGGAGAGGGTGGTCTGCTTTCTGCACCCACCAATTCAAATGCCAAGGCAGAAACTACAGCTACACTGTGGTGTCTCACTGCCTACAGAAGAGACTCGCACTGGGTCATAGTTTCTCTGGCTAACGGGTGAAATACCGAAGCCAAAATCAGAGCAATCCATCATCGCCTCTCTCCTGGGTAGAACGGTGGAACCTGATTTGATTGCCGGGTTTTGACCTTTTCCATCCCATCTATCTAAGAGAGTTTTAGGAAGTGTCCAGAACTTTATCATTTCTGGGGCTCCCAATGCACATACTTTTGCGCTCATTCCCGGGAAAGCAGTCTGGCTGGTGGGCTGGATGGACCATTTTGAATGAATTGACAAGTGGCTGCTCCTGCAGCTGCTTTTTCCTTAAAAAAAAAAAAAAAAAAAAGGAATTGACTGAATCCACCTACTTTGGCATTGCAGAACACAAACCCGTGTTCACCCCTGAGCCTCCTTTCCCCCAGATTGTAGGTTTGCTCGGTGATTGGAGAGGCATGTCAGCTCTGCTGGTTTCCACATTTCTGCAAGGGGCTAGCTGGGTGACAAAGCCTGGAGCTGATGGAACTGATGCAGGAAAAGTTTTTGAAAACTGCCACACAGAGAGTGGGGACCCCGCCACTGAAATTCTCCTCTCCTGCTGATTGATACAGAATGGGCAGAGTTCCACTGACTTTGAGGGGCATGCAGACATTGGGATTCTTAACGCCTCGGTTTTTGTTAGGTGGTCCTTCGCAGTTAGGAGATTGCATGGGGAAGCTATTGTATAGCCACAAGTCGATCACCTCTGACATTAACCTGCTCTCAAGCATCCACTCCAGCCCTGGGCGGGAGTCTCTCATCCTGGCTCGGCTCTCACTGGCTGTTGGGGGTGGTGATGATGTGACTGTACAGTGCAGACACGTTGCAAGTTGATGGTGAGCCGCACATCTTGGGAAAGATGCAGGATTTCGTGAAGCCAGTACCTGCTGGACCAGACAGGCCAGTTAACTGGAGAGGGGCAAATCCCAGGAGGAGGCGGGCAGAGTTGCTCCGGACAGACTGATGTGACTATCAAAGGACTGTGAGATGCAATCGAGGAAAATTGACGAATGCTACTAATCTTTCTAGAATAACAGAAAGGTCCTCTTGGTGGTTTTGAGGGAAGGTGTTGTGTTGCTGCACACTTCTCAGAGTGATGTCAAAGACAATCAAGTCGATTCTTTATTCTAAAAATTAGCTGAGGTGCAGTTGTCACCCATATCGTATTACACATAAGATAAAATGAATTTATTTTCCTAAGGGTAAGTTTTCAGTTGGACTCTCAGTTAAAACCTGTTACCACTATTTAATATGAAATGCTGCTCCGTGTTGTGAGTGGATTCACTTTAAGTAACTGTCGCTGTCTGTGAGGTGGCCCGTCCCTAGGACCTCCCCGAACCTGGGACCTCCTGATACCTGTGCCTCAACCTCAGGGGAATCACGCAGCGCTGACGAGACAAGTCTGAGAAGCCCTGTGCACTGGCCTGAGTTTCACCCCATACTTAGCCATTCCCCTTGGGATCCCCAGCACCTGCCCGCCCCTAGATCCACGGCAGCTGGCTCTGCCTGCCACTCTGGGAAGCATATGCCTTGCCTGGCCCCAAACATGCCTTTAGGAAGTTTGGGGAATGCTGATACTCTCCTGGAAGCTGCTGGTTAACGTGAGTGTCAAACTCAGGAAGTGGGGTGGAAGGGCATGGAGAATACATAGATAAGGGAGGAGTAAACCCGAAACACCAAAACATGCAGACTCCAAAGAGCAAAGCACTTATTTTTGCCTCTAGAGAAGAAAAGGGATAGATTGAAAAAGATTGCCCTTGAACTTCAATAACGTAGAAGCTTCCAAATGGTGGGCTGGCCCCAAGTGGCTTGAATCACATTCTGTGTTTTCCTTGCCTTGTGCCCAGGGCATGTTGAACTGCTTAGGTAAAAAGACCTTTGACTTTCTTTCAGCATCCTGAGGACTTTATTTGGTTCCTCACTTTCAATTTCTCACCTTGGTCACCCAGGAAGATGGCGGACAGACGTGAGGCCAAGGGCTCCTGGTCAGGTTGGCACTGGGTGCTTTCCTAGTTTAGTTATTCGGTCAGCTACCAAAACTCCAGAACAGCCAGCCCCTATTCCTCACTCAGCCTGTTCAAGTTCTCAGGTACGGCTTTGGCGAATGCCCTACTAAAATTAAGACCCACCAAGAGTGTCCTTGGGCCAGGCAGAAAGGGTGTGGGGCTGGGGAGGTCTGACTAGCTTAAGCGCCAGATTATTTGGATGAATGAATGAATGAGTTTTGAGTATCTCTCATTTCTCACAGTGACCTTGAGCAGGTTATTTGACATCTCATTTAGTCACCCAACAAGCATTTATTGATTGCATCCTTGGTTCCAGGCACTGAATGAAGCGTCGAGGTTATTCAGGTGAATAAGACAGCATGTGTCCTCCAGGAATTCTGGTCTAGTCAAGAAGTCAAGACGATAGAGGGGCGTTTTTCTAGGAGAGTGGCTGGCTCTGTGTACCTTGAGGCCAGACTGCAGGTGTGATTGTGCCCCAGGTCTATAGTTTTGCAGGCTGGTGGCTTGCATGACTAACTCCCTGTCCCCTCCCTGCCTTAGGAAAATGGTGAGCGCTGTCAGATCATACACTCCATTCTGCGAATATTGCCAGAAGCTAATGCTAGATGTTTGTCTTGAATTTCCAGAATTCTAATTTCTTGTTTAAGCCTTTAAAAAAATTTTTTTTAACAGTTCAGGGTATTCCCCTGGCATCAGCCTCCTGGCACCTTTCCTGTGATCCCTGCACTTGCAGAAATTCCTGGAAGTAATTTTTGATCACATGGGGATGGAGTCTTAGTGTCCTGGCTGTAGTCGTTCTCTTTCTCCTGTTGGGATTCAGTGGGAGTGGAACAGATAAACTGTTTCGGCAAGCCTCTGTTTGGGGGGGTGTATTCAAATTTCATGGGTGGGGTGTCACGTGGTGTGGACGTGAGTACAAATTTTGTAATAGAGGGCACCGAAAGTTCAGTCTCCCATGGAGTGTGTTGGGCCAAGCATCCAGGCTTTGTACTGACCTATGTACCTAACGTTTATTGAGCATTTCTATCTTCTGGGCACACACACCACATAGTCCACATGCATTGCCTTATTTAATCCTCAGAAATCTACTGTAAGTAGATCTTATTAATCCCATTTTGTAAGTGAGACCCACAGGGTGAAGTGTCTTGTCTGAGGTCACACTGCTTGTGAGTCGTGAAGCTAGGATGCCAGCACAGGCCTTTATATGATACTTTGTATAAACATCTCTCTTATGTTTAAACGAAGATGTTAGTGAAGAAACCTCCACTTGGTGATAGAAAACTTTATAACGAGGGCATTTTATTTTATATTCATGTTTGTGGGGCCTGTTTCATTGCTAATAATTTTCAAAGAAGGTAAATCATCCAAGTCCTGGCTGAGCATATGTCTGAGCCTGCGCAAATCATGCAGAATCCCCTAACACATGGCACAGAGTCATGGGCCCGTGTCGTAGTGACTAGGAGAAAAAGGAATGAGGTCTGTCTTTTCACCCATATGAAATAGCTACGTTAGAAAAATAAAATAGTAGCGAAGCTTGAAATACATCCTGGTGTCTAAGATCTGTGACAAGCAACCGGGCCAGTTTCGTTTATTCTGTATTTATTCCTATTATAAGCCTTGAGAGCTCCCTCATCTCTCTCTTGCTAAATCGATGTTTTCAGAATTCTCAGTGGCTTGAATTTTGTAATCTGAGAAATCAATCAAGTGCCTCGGGAGAATGCCAGGTTTCATTCTACTCAGAGCCTCCAAACGCCTCTTGTAATTAAGTATTAGCTGGAGTTCATTGCACTTGAATAATGAGGTGATGTTCCATAGGCTTCCTCTGTTGTTGTTGTTGTTGCTTTTTTTTTTCCTTGAGGAGCATTGCTTCTGTTTTCCTGGTTAAACAGATCACTGTCATCATAAAAAACACAATTTAAAGGCTCCATAATGATGATACTTAGGATGTCCTAAAACCAAATGCATACTGTGTGCTCATCAGTCTCGCTGGAGCCCGCGCACTTGGCCTTGGTGTGCATAGGCCTGTGATCGTGGAGTTCTTCACGTTATGCTTTTGCGATGAAAGGAGAACAGGGTCGGGGAACTTGCACTGGCTGTTCCTTTTCGGAGTGATCCGAATTGCTGGACGACCAGATGGAGAGTCCCTGTGACGGGGCAGACGGTTTGGTGGCTGGCTGTGATTCCGCATTTGTTCCTGGACCGTATGATTTTCTTTAGCTCCCTGCGGTTGCTGGGCAGGGCTAATAAGTTCAGCGTGAGAGAAATGTACAGAATCCTATCTAAAACATATCAGTATGGTTTACATAATGTTACTTTAAATAATAACAATAAATATTAAATAACAATCGAAAACACCCTCACGTACCTACCACTTGGATTAAGAAGTAGGACTTAACTGTAAACTCACTCGGAAACTCACTGTGACCCTCCCTGCCGTCTCCCTGTTCTGTCTCCCATTAGCCATCATCTTAAACGTTTATAAGTAACTTCTTTGTGTTTCTAGGCAGCCTCACACACAGAGACACACACACACACACACGTACATATTCCTAAACAACATACTGCTTAGTTTTGCCTGGTTTTGAACTTTATATAAGTGGAGTCATGCAGAATGTGTTTTTATAATTTTCTACTTTTGTTCACCATTTCTGTTGAGATTCTCTATTTATTGATGTATGTAGCAGGAGTTGATTCATTGTCATTACTGTGTGGTGCTCTGAGGCATGGCTATACCACATATTTTTTAAGTCATTCAAATACTGTGTTTTTCGGACTATAAGGTGCACTTATTTTCCCCCAAATTTGGGAGGAAAATGGGGGTGCATCTTATAGTCTGAATGTAGCTGTTGAGTTCTGTTTACATTTATATTGGTAAAATATTATGTTATTAAATATTTGACCACATTTTTTGCTTCAAAAATTTTTTTCCTAATTTCCTCCTCTAAAACCTAGGTGTGTCTTAAGGTCCGGTGGGTCTTACGGTCCGAAAAATGTGGTACTTATTCACAGATGTTGGGTCCTGTCCACCTGTCATGCTTTGGACCGATTATGAACATTGCAAAAGTAATTCTCAGATGTGTTCCTGGCAGTAAGATTCCTGGGGCCTTTGCTCATCTTCATCTCACCGTCCACCCATGTGCAGTGACCCATGCACTCACACAGGCACTGGGCGCATGGCCCCCTCTCCGTCCCAGCCCCTCCACCTCCTGCCTGAACATGCTTTTGTGGTAATTGCTTTCTGGTTTAGATTTTGCTAAATGTTCTTCAGTTGACCTCCGTCTTGGAAGATGGCTTTATTACACATTTGGAATTCTAATTTGACAGTTCCCGTTTCTCCGAACTCTGAAGCCACTGTATTGCTGTTTTTTAGCATCGGATTTTTGGTGTTTTGGAAGTCAGTTGTAAATCTTATTGTGGCTCCTTCGCTGGTATCCTGTTCTTCCTTTCTGGATGCTATTTCATGTCTTGCTTTTTCTTTTGTGCCGTAAAGGTTCGCTGTTGAGTGTCTCAGTGTGGGTTTCCTGTGATGTATCCTGTACGAGCCTCATCGAGCTTTCTGAGTCTCGGGTCTGTGTCCTCCAGCATTCTGAGATGCCCTCAGCCATTATCTGATTAAATCCTGCTGCTTCCTCATTTTTTTCTATTACTTTCTCCTTTAACTTTAAAACTCCAGTTAGACATTTGCTACTTTGTCTCCGTATTACCCATGTAATAACCTCTCCTTCAAAATGTTCATATTTATTTATCTATATCTATCTACCCATCTATCTACCCCCTTTATCTATTGATCTGTCAATCAAGTTCCAATCCTAATTCTCTATTAAGCTTTGCCTCATGTACTATTTAATCTATCTATTGAGTTTTTAAGTTCAATTACTCTATTTATACCAATTTTGCTTTGGTCTTTTAAAAAATCTCCATTATTTTTTTTATAATGCTTGTTCTTTCTCTTTCTTTTTATGCTTCCCTACGGTTTCCTTAAACCTATTTCAAATAATGATTTTTATATTCTGTGCCTTATAATCTCTAAGGTGGTTATAAATCAGATTTTCCTACGTATGCTCTGAAATCTTTTGTGTTAGACTTTTCTTACTCTGGACGTTTTACTTTCTCCCAGAACTGTGTTTCGGGGAATATTTTGATATCTGGGTTGAGGTTGGATTACTCCAGAGAGGATTCTGCCAGTTATCTGGGGAGCCTACCCACTCCAGGGCCACCCCCAAATTCACTCTCCTCTTAAGGTTTTGGGGACCCACAGGAAAAGCGTTAATTGGATAGCAAAAATCTATGAGAGATTTTTTTATAGTTATGAAATCTCTCCACACAGCTCAAAGATGGAGACAGGAAGCTCCCCTGCTCTTTCCTTCAAAAGAGCAGGCTTCCTTTCCTATTTATTCTTTTTTAAAAAAAAGATTTTATTTTTTTACTTTTAGAGAGAGGGGAAGGAAGGGAGAAAGAGAGGTGGAGAAACATTAATGTGTGGTTGCCTCTCGCATGCACCTCACTGGGGACCTGGCCTGCAGCCCAGGCATGTGCCCTGACTGGGAATCCAACCAGTGACCTGTTGGTTTACAGGACGATGCTCCAACTGAGTCACACCAGTCAGGGCTCTTAGTTACTCTTAAGACTTTAGAATCTAAGTTTTTTTCAGGGTCTCCCATCACATTTTCCACCTTGGACATGCCTGAGACTTAGTCTCTTCGCCTCTGTGCCCATGGAGACATCAAAGTGGAAGTTCAAGGTCGGCAGGTTTCTGCAGGCGCACTCAGGGCACAATCTGGCTTTGCAGTTACCTGGCGCCCGAGACGCCTGCTTTCCCTTCATTCTGGGAGACTTTGCTTTCGTGAATTCTTCTGTTTGTGCCAACTCAGTGATGTGTTTAAAAGATTGCTTGTTTTTATATTTCACCCAACATTTAATTACTCCAGTCGGGACACATAGGCTGCTACACTGCTGGATATAAAATCCTGGATTTGGTAATGATTCGGTATCTCCGGTCTAGAAAGAGGACTCAACTTGGGCTTCAAGGCAGATGGATCTCAGTTCAGGACCAGCTTCAACATTCAGTATTTCCAGTTGTCCATTTCCTCAGCTTTACTATGAACACTTTTCATTTGTATGCCGAATATCTGTTTACAAGTTACCTTTACAAAGATCATGTTTTGCGGGAGTTGGACGAGGCAGACGTTGTCCCCAGTTGGCAAATAGATGAGACCCCTGTTGGGGACACTGCTCTGACTGGGGACCCCTGTCCTCCAACACAAAGGAGACTTCTGTTTTGTGCTGTCTCGTGTGAAATGGTGTCAAAGAAGCCAGCAGGCGTGTGGGACAAGCTGCTGTCTTGAAGAAGACTCTGAGCCCGAGACTGACTTTCTTGATAGAAAGTCCCTTGATCAATTAGCGGTGTCTGCCAAGGTCACGGGAGATGGAGATGCCACGTTTGCTTTCCCCAATTTAAATGACCCTCCTAACTATAGAAAACCCACAACTCTTAATAGGTACCAAAAAATCTTGTACTGAATCTGGATTGTGTATGTAACAGGGAGAGTTGGCGTAGGTGAGATGAGTGAGGCCCTTGTCCTGGTTGTGGTCAGTTTCCGTGGGGGTGTGAGTGACAGCGGGGCAGCGATGGGCTCTGGTGATGGGGGGGTGTTGTCATGGGAACCAGGAACTGGGGACAGCTTGGTTGGGAAGCTTTCTCATCTGTTGCCCAGTCCCTTGGGGCTTCGGTCCTGAGGCTAGGGGTGTTGCAATACTTTCTTTAGATTTTATTTATTTATTTTTAGAGAGAGGGGAAGGAAGGAAGAAAGCGAGGGAAGAAATATTGACATGAGAGAGAAACATCAATTGTTTGCCTCAATTGTATGGACCCTGGCTGGGGACCAAACCTGCAACCCAGGCGTGTGCCCTGACTGGGAATCGAACTGGCAACCTTTCACTTTGTGGGATGACGCCCAACCAACTGAGCCATGCCAGTCAGGACACTGTAGGTTTTTTAGTAACCAAAATAATGAATGGCCTCACCTCGCTCAGGACAGAAATGTGAAGCCGACGTGCCCTTTTCCACCTGCACGGCACTGAGAAGACTGGGCTGGGCCGTGTGGTCAGCAGACATCATGGCTGCACTTGCTGGCCAGCATGTGAGCCAGACACCTCGGGGTGGCAGATCTCTTTGACGTCCAGCCCATTTACGTTCTGTGTGGCAAAGCCCAGTCTCTTCCAGTGTTTCTCCTTTACTTGCACACTATGCACACTCACACTTCTGACACCGGATGTGTGGGCGGTTTCCCACACCAAGCATGCTCTGCGACCCCCACTGTGTGTCTCACAGTTGACCTCAGTTCTGACCCTCCCTGCCTGGAGATGGTGTCAGATCCCACCGGCTCAGGCCTCAGCCCCACCAGACCGGCCCCCACACTTCCAGTCTCAATCCCAAGTCCAAGTCATCACTGGTGCTTCTGCCACATCGGCTGTAAATCTGAGGGTCCCATCACCCCCTTCTTGGGTTTGGTTAATTTGCTACAGCGGCTTACAGAACTCGGGCAAACACTACATTTCCCACTTTATTAAAGGATGTGATAAAGAATCCCAGTGAGCAGCCAGATGAAGAGACACATAAGGCCCAGTTTGGGGGGGCGGGTGCTCAGCGCAGGGGCTTCTGTCTCTGGGGAGCTCGGGTGGGTGTGACGCCCTCCCGGTTCCCGTGTATAGATTGTTCGCCATGCGTGGAGCCTCTAACCCCCGGGCTGCTGGGGGTTTTGTGGAGGCTTTCTCCCAGGGGCGTCGGCGGTGCACTCTGTTTTTAAACCCCCTCCCCTCTCTGGAGAATGGGGACAGAGCTGGGAATTCCGAGCTCCTGATCACGACTTGGTCTTCCGGAGACCGGCCTCCATTCGGCACCCATCCCGGTGCCCACCCATAGCCGCCTAGAATAAAAGATGTTCCTCATGCCCTTGGCCTGTAGGAAACCACGCGGGTTTCGGAGCTCTGGGCTGGGAACGGGGGAGAGGCCGATGTGTGTTTTCTGCTACCTCACACCCTCCCTTCCTGGGTGAGCTGGTGTCCCCAGTCGAGCCTGCTGGTCGGAAGGGCTGATTTTCCCTAGCGGGTCAGACCGCAGGTGGTCCAGTAACATCTCACAGAAGGCAGGCGCAGTGAGGCCACCTCCTTAGAGGCTGGCTGGGCAGTGGCCGTCATTCAGGCTTCACCTCTGCGGTCCCCGTGCCCCAAGGGGAGGCTGATCCGGTCACCCCACGGGGCCAGTAAATGGCTCCTGTCTTTTTAGTGGTTTCTCGAACGTAGGCTTTGCCATTCGCATCTTGCCATCAAATTTGTGTTCTGCTAAGGCCTTTGGATGTAAAATACAATTATTTGTCATAAAGATGTTATCTTTATCTAATCCTGCTCTGGCTTTCATCAGCTCCCCTGATGGTAATACGGAATGGGGTAATCTCTCCCTTTGGAAGGCTTGTTCTTGTATTTATGTTTCAGACCACTGTGGCGTATAATCTAGACAGGAAATAGCAAACGCCATCCTGGGGTTTAAGCCGCTTCCCGTTCTTGGTGAGGGTCCGTAGCTCTCTCTAGGGCGAGGAGAAACATTTGTGACACCCCATAAGAACTGTTATGGATCAGTGTGGGGTGCATGGGGGGTAGAGTGGCTGCTGTCACTTAGAAGTCCCTACTCCCTACTGTGTGCCTTACGTGCCCCCAGGGTTGGTGCTGCAGGGTAGACAAAGGACTGCCACGTTCGTCCCCGACAGCCACTTCTTCCCTGTCCCTCCCGCCTCCTCAGCACTTTCTGTGCATCATGGCCGAGGCGGGTGTTTAGACTTTATTTTTTCCAGAACAAAATCCTCTTTGAAGATGTACACTGATGTCACACAGGAATTTCTACTCTGCTTTTTTTTCCATTTGCGTTTCCTGCCTCTGACGTTTGCTTTCAGCCCAATTATGAGCTTTTTGGGTCCTTTTCCTTGTCTGCATGGCTCATTCTCAGACAAGACTGTACAGTCATTTCCATCTTGAGAAGGAAATCTCACCTGGCTCAGGTAGCTTAAGTCTCACCCTGCCTAACACAGGGGACGAAGGGCATGACCTTTCATGGCCACACAGGTCTTCCTGTCTCCAAGGACCTCAGCCAGGTGCCGGGGTACAGGAGAGTCCAGTGCTCCTTACATCTACTCAGTGCCCATGTGTCGGGTCCCAGGGATTCAGCAGGGACTCTGAAGGGCACACACCTACTGGGGTATAAAAACAAATAAGCAATTAGCAGTGTTAGAACTGCACTTACGCCAAGGAAATCTGTGGGTTTTTTCTGTTAGAAACAATTCACAGTTTTTTTAAGGGCTGCATTCATTAACTTTCAGTAAATAATTTGACCGATCGGAGCCCCTATTTCTCATCCATAACATGAGCCCAATGCCTGTGTCACTGTGTTGTTCTGGGCGGGAGTGGGCCAGGCTGTGAAAGCTGCCCCCCTGATCTCCTCGGGGCCCCTCCTTCTGATGGAGCACGCCTGGGGCCCGCTCGCCTTGGCATAGGTTCCCCTCTCCTTCTCTTCTCGTCCATTGCGTGCCACTCCACCATCCGTCCTTCAGACCCTTGGAATGGCTTGTTGCTTCCCTTTCTATGGCTTCGCCTTGTCTGGGAACCTCATGTTGTTCCCTGGAGTCTGGCCCAGGTCCCTGAGTGTGACTGCCAGGCCCTGGAGAGCAGAAGGACTCCTGTTCTGAAGTCCCCGGGAGGATTCTGGGGTCATCTTTGTAGGAAGAGTCCAGGGCAGTGTGCGTCTGTGTGTGAGAGAGAGGGGAGGGCGGAGAGAGTGAGTTATGGGCGTCACCCTAGTGTCCTTATTCACTGGGCGCATTTCTTGAGTGTCTAGTGAGCTCAGGCACGGGGGACGCAGCCCCCACTCTCAGGGAGCTCCGACTCCAGCAGAATGGAGGTGGATGCGCGGCAGTCACACAAATGAAAGCAGTCATGTTCAGCGCTGTGGAGGACAGGTACAGAGTGAGGAAGAGCCTATCCCACCTGCGGCCGGGGCCAGGGAGGGCAGTGACGTTGAAACTGAGACTGGACGAGTGAGGGTTAGCGAGGCGGGAGAGGGATGCTGCTCACCGTGTCTCCTCTGAGCCCTGAGAGTGCTCATCATCGGGTCCACGTTTCATAGGATCCTGCTGTTCCTTCGATTTGTTGATTTGTTCACTCACTTGTACTTAGCATCAGTGATGTGCCCGTCACTGCTCTGGAAAGGGGTCCAGTAATGGCAACAGATGCAGACACCTTCTTGGTCACGGAGCCATCCTGGTGCCGCAGAGCTCAGGCCCCGGCCCCGGTGTGTGCGCTCCTGCGATTCCTCCTGCACGTTCTCCTGTCCACCTGCGGGAGGCGGCATTGTTTGAGCAGGGGCATCAGTGGAGAAAGCCGGGAAGGAAACAGAGACTCCTACTGCAGGCCCGACGTGTGCCAAGCACTTTGTCCGGCGCATCGCAGACTGTTACCGGTTCTCCCAGTCACTCTGTCGGACAGCAGCTGTCTGTCAGTGTTGCAGATGGTGAGCCCTGAGCCCGAGCTTTGGAAGTGAAGCACCTTGCCCTCGGTGACACAGAGGGGAGGTGGTGGGGTCAGGTCATGCACCCAGGTCCACTCACCTGTGCTACAGGGACATGCGCTTAGACCCTCCCTCCGCGTCTGACTAGCAGAAGAGTCTCAGTTCATTTCACGTCTCTGGGGTCGTATCCATCGGGTCTGCTTGGCTACTTGGCCTCCTTCAGTGGGCCAAGATGGCTCCCTCCATCCCTCTGGACCAGACAGTCAAGTGGTGTTGGCTCAGCCTGCCTTCCCCAAGGTGTGAAGGATCTACTCGGTCTTCTTTGTCCTCTATTCTCATTAAATCTTGAGGCTGATGGTTCTAGGGCAGGTGTTTCCACCTGAGCTGACGGCCACTCCGACCGTGCCTGGAACCGCAGGCAGCTCTCTTGCAGGGTTGAATGAATTTCACCCCTGGATTCTAGATGACTGGGGTTGTCTCGCACACCCTTTCCTCTGTCTGTCCTCCAGTCTCCAGTGTCTTGTCCTCCACGGAAGCTCCCTAGCTACTCCAGTTTCCCTCTCCCAGATGAAACTCGGCCAGGGCAGGAACGGGGTCCGGCAAAGTCCCTGGCTCGGAGCTGCTGTGGATACGCAGGTGTTGAGAAAAGGGGCGAAGGAAAGGACAGCAGTCGCCTGATGCTGGGCCAGGTTTTCCTTTCCTTGACTTGGGGCCTCCTAAGTGCTCATTAGTGCGTAAGACTCTCCGAACGCAGGAAGGCAAGTCCTGTCCCCGTGGTGTTTCTATCCTCTGAGACCAATGTCTGCCTAGCTGTACAGGTACACAGAAGGAATTCTGCATAGATACTTAATAAGATATATCTGGACCCAAGTCACTTCCCCTAAATTATCTAGTTGCATTAACAGATATTTTTAAGGTCGTTGAATTATCGCAATGAATAATGGCAGTGAACTCTCGTCTTTAAAGAAATTTTAAAGGAATTATTGGTGCGAGGTTCAGAAGAGCTCAAGGATTTTGAGAATGCTCTTCAATTCAACAAAGGCAGACTTTTTGTTTCCCACATCAGAGCAAAACGATCTCATCATTGATGGATTGGAGAGAAGGTGAGGTTTTTGGAAAAGTTGCTGTGCATACTGAATCTAGTCTGTAATTTTCATCAAAATTTTTTTTCTTGAAATTGTAACTCTGGTTGGGTAGCTACGTTAGATGTTAATGACCTTCTGTGGATAGTTTCCTGAGGAATAAGTAACTGTCTTTCCCTGAGCTCTGTGAATGGTTTCGCCTGTAGACACCCGTAGGTAGGCCCACTTTCTCTCTAAGATGTGTGAAATATCTTAATATCATAGAATATCGATAATAGAGCTTGTCACAAAAAAGAAAACAGAGCAAGCATCTTAGCTAGGCTAAACGATGAATTGAGAAACTATGAAATGAATCTTCCTATAAATGAGGAACTGGTCATACGAAGGGATTTAGGGCCACAGGGACATTAAATAGGTTCCCACACAACAGAGTTTGTTTCTGAAGAACCCAGAGAGAAAAGGTGGTGTGGGTCGCTCAACACAGGCGCAGGAGCCTGGCACTCTGACCCTCTCCTCTCAGAGCTGCAGGTGTTCTTCAGAGCGGGTGGGAAGGATATCTGCACTGATGATCTCACCGAGGTTTCAGCCTTGTTTACTTTATAGCTGGATCATTCTGCATCTGCTGAGAGCCCCGGGGGCTGCAGAATGATAAGAGCTTGAGAACCTGGCTCTAGGATTCTCCCAAAGCAAGCACACAGTTATATAACTAAAGAACTGCAGATTGGGAAGGCTTCTCTTTCAGAATGGAACTTTCCAGAACTGAGCTGCTGCAGCCAGCAATGTTGGAAGAGTGGTCACACACTATGCTAGTATTTCACAATTCCTCGTGAACTAATCCCCAAGATAACTCTGTGTTTTGAGTGCTGCTAACTATGTTGTACAGACAAGGAAACTGAGGCCCCGAGGGTGATCTGCCCTCACACTGCTGTACGTGGCAGAGCAGAGTGCCACCGTGTACCCGGTTTGTCTCAAAATCCCACACTCTTCAACAGCCCAGACCCTCCCTCCTGCCAAATGTATCATTTGGTCTCTAAATAACAATAAACTTAAATTGTTGTTTCTATTGGTTTGAAAACAATCATGCCAAACTTACCAAGTGCTTCTTTGCTCTGGTGAGGAGAATAGGGGCAAATTGACACGTGACGTTTTCAGCTCAGGCTTAGAGGGTTGTTTAAAACAGCAGACCACTAGTCAACACCAGAAGGCGGGACATGAGGGAGCTCTCACGCTGGCAGCCTGCAGACCAAGCCCTGTTGGCCAGCAACCTCACTGCCCTGTGTGAGGTTTTGCTTAGTTGTTAATATTCAGAAATGGAGGCATTTCCCATACATGTCGGGATTTCCCTCTTCCGTCAGAAGATCAAAACGTCAGAGAACACAGAGCCCACACTTCCCCACGGCAGACACCAGCTGGCACAGGAGCAGGGCTGTACCTCCAAGCAAGCCAGTGTTCCCCAGTTTATGCCAGTCCCCACCACTCCTAGCTGTCTCCCCCACAGGGAGGCTGGGAATGAGTTGCCATTTGTTATCACAAATGAACCATTGGTTTTTCAGAAGTGAAGTATTTATTGGCTCCGAGTGTCTAGCAACAGTGGAGGAATAGAAACTAGACTGGGAGGGTTTTCCGTTGCAAAAACGTGGACTCTAACATCCAGCGACTTTGCTCATGTTCACCATCTGCCCAGCCCTGTGGCGTGATGTGGTGGCCCAGCCTCTTGTTTTACAGAGCGGACTGAGGCCCCAAGAGGGAATGTGCCTTGCCGAAGATCATGTGTTTAGTTGATGACAAAGCCGAGATGGGCACCCAGATCCCCGGTTCCCTGCAGCAGGCTGCTGCTTGGAAGGGGTCTGCAGGCGTTGACCACACACGCTTGTCCCCGTGGCCTTGGCCTGAATGGTCTTACAGAGACGCCCCTGACTTCCTTCTCACAACGCCCTTCAGCACAACATGGGCTTCACCGCCTGGTATGCCCGCCGCCCTCTGGGACAAGACCGTATCAACTCTTTGAACATCATAAAGTGAAAAAAACTGCAGAGATTACCGTATCAGGGCATAATTCCATTTTCAGTGCCAGGAATATATTGGGACAATATATTGTAATTAGCCAAAGTGAAAAATGCAGAATAAAAGTGGTATCTGTCCCCTGGTTATCCTTTTTGTTTTTGAAGCTTTTTTTTCTTGCAGCCCTTGGGGTCCAAAGGCCTTCCATTAATTTAAAAGTCAAATGGGGGCCCTGGCCAGGTCGCTTAGATGGTTAAAGCCTCATCCCGATACGCCAAGGTTGTGGGTTTGATTCCCAGTCAGAGCACCTACAGGAACCCACCAGTGATTGGTAGATCAGTGTTCATGGGTAGGTAGAACAACACAACGATGTTCTTCCCTCCCCCTCCCTCTCTCCCTCCCCCTCCCTCTCTCCTTCCCCCTCCTTCTATCTCTTTCTCTCCCACTCTCTTTAAAAATCAATCAATCAAATTAAAAGTCAAATGGGGAGGAAAGGCAAACCACATTGTCGCACCCAAGCCTGCTCAGTAAATAGACCTTCTTTGCGAAGGGAGCCTTGTAACCCTTTGGCAATTCATCTGTGTAGCCAGTGAGAAGAGTCAGTGATTCCCTCTCAGCGTGACCAGGGCACCTGCGTCACTTCCTGGGCAGCAACTCATGTTGTGATGCTTTGCTACTCTACCCTCATAGACAACAGCCAAGTGAGCGCTCGAAGTCCTGGAAACGGGGTGGGGAAACCATCCGCTTTCATCTGCTTCCAGTTTCAAGGCTCCGAGAGCGTCTTTGCTTTTCACAGCCAGATCAACACATAAATATTTACAATCAGTGGCTTCCAGCGAAGACAACCTGCTCCAGGCTGAAAGCACGGTCGCTGTGGGTGCCGGTGTGTGTTTCTGTCCATGTGTTTCAAACTCTGGAGAGCAGATCAGTAAGTTCTGAGTCCTTGGGGCTGGGAGATGGTCTGCATCCTCTCACCCCTGGCTTGAGAGTCTTCTAATTATATTTTTGTCATTAATAATGTTACCGAACTGTGAATGCATTTACCCTATTTTATAACCCTCGTCTTCCAAGATGTTCGGTGCCCTGCCGACATCTGGGAGTGCAGAATTCTCTTCTGATCCTGGGGGAAGCAAGGGCCATGGCTAAGGGAAAACCAGCCACTTGGGTGAACTGATCGCCTCTCTTGTTCCCCACCAACATGCCAGGCTTTACAGCCCCACAGTGATGCCCCCTACTGGAGACCTGGCCTACAACCCCAGCATGTGCCCTGACTGGGAATCGAACCAGCAGCTCTTTGGTTTGCAGGCCATGCTCAGTCCACTGAGCCACACCAGCCAGGGCTCAAGTGCATGTTTCTTTGAGAAGAGGACACAGTGGTGTTTGGCTGGAGTTGGAAAGCATTTCTTTAAAAAAAAAAAACCAAAAACCCTTCCTGTTTCTGTTTCTCCCAGTTGCATCTGCATCTGAGCCTTGGTGAGCCCTGGGACCTCAGAGCTGGAAGGCTCACGGGAGAGCACATCCGGGTCCCCAAGCCTCTGTCTCTGACAGGAGGTGGCAGAAAAACTGGGATCCTCTGAATTCAGCAGAGTTTGGTCAAGCCTAATTCTTTTTCAGAGAGTGTTTGGAAAAGCAGGAACACCAAGCTCCAATGCTACCCGGTGTGCCTCCCAGGCTAGAAAGAAGTGCCTTAGAAGCCCTTTGCCAAAGGGCGTTATGCTGGCTCAGTAACTATAGAAATATCCATGAGAAAGAGGCTAGCATAGGTTTGTCATGGACTTGGGGCCTATCATGTCACCTAGAAAAATAAGGGCACATCTTGCTACTTTAGAAGTAATGCCCCAAGGCCCAGTTGAATGTGCTGGAGAAGACCAGCGGCTGCCCCACAGAGTCTAGGCTGCTGAACTTGGCTTTTAAAAATGCCTTTGAATCCCGCTTCCTTTTCACAGAAGCAGATGCCTCAGCATTGTGGAGGCCTGCAGAATGGGCCCACCATGTGGGTGGGGATACATTTTGCCTGCTCCACAAAGAATGAGCTGCACCGTTTGCTGTCACGCTGGTTAAATTTCAGTTCCTGGTGGACAAGGAAGTGATCGAGGGTCTGGCCTCAAATGACCTGCCCCAGATCTTGCCCTCAGAGGTTTTCAGCAGCCTCTTCCTTGTCCATCTCTGGCACGTACCCGGAGGCTCAGGCGGTATTGGCCGATGCACTCATCATCCGGAAGTCTCCACAGCGTTGTTCTTAGGGACACACACATTTCTGCTCCACGTCCACCCATCACTCATGCTTTGTTTTTTTTTTTTCTGTTTCTTTTTCAAAGAGGGGCCAGTTTGGCAACACCCAGGGCTGCCTCTCCTCTGAATCTTGGGGAGTCCCATCCTTGACCCTGGAGAGCCCCGGGGCAGCTCGTTTCTGCTCCCCACATTTGTGTAATTGGGTGGATAGACTTGCTAAGCTGTCTGATTGGAATGAAGTCCATTTCTCTTACCATAAGAGCTCAGAATGAGGTCAGTACCCAGCAAAGCCAACTGCCCAGCCTCTGCCCGCCCGACGCTTGATACTTCAAGGGAGAGTGTCAGTGAATGGAAGGGACACAGGAAAGTGGGTGAGGACTGGAAATTAAGAACCCAAAGTGCTGGTTAGGATGGTGGCCCAGTGGGGCCACTTTGCAAATATCATTCAATAGCCTTCATCAAAGCAAATGGCCTGGGCAATGCATATTCTTACTTTATTATTATTTTTCATTTTTTTATATATTTATTTATTTTTTAAAGTATTTTTATTGATTATGCTATTACAGTTTTCCCAATTTTTCCCTCTTTATCCCCTCTCCGCCCCGCCCCCCAACCCTCCAGCAATCCCCCCTTAGTTCATGTCCATGGGTTGTACATATAAGTTCTTTGAGTTTAAACAGAATATTCAATATATGTTGGCACTGCTTTGCTGTTTGAGTGCTAATTATTATTTAAAAATATTTAAGTGCTTTATTTTTAATCTTGGGATAAACTTGGTTTAATATTGTTTAAAAAGAAAAAACACCTCTCTGTTGCTTTGTTAAATTTGGTTGTTGAGAAGGTTCTTTTTTATAAGCTTGTGTCCGTACCTGGGGACTCCCTTTCCAAGACCTATTTTACCAAGTCGCTGTGTGAGCTGGATACCTAGGAGCCCCGCCCCTCAGCAGTTTTTGTCTAATCAAGAGGAAAGTTTTGATTGGCCGGTGTCCAGAGAAGGAGGGAGCTAAAGCACCTGCCCTCGACGAAAGTATCTAAGCTCAATCCTGGATGCCATTAGAGTTTGTACACACATGCACACACACATGTTTACATACACACGTGTACACACAGGCATGCACACACGAGGGCCCACTCCAGACCAGTAGAGCAGAACAAACAGAATGTCTAGCAGTGGACTCTGGCTAGAGGAATTTTTTAAAGCTTCCAGGTTTTAAAAGCCACTCCATGTGTAGCCGGGGCTGAGGACCCTAGTTCTAAGCCCACGGAAGACGCACTTGAAATCTCACTGACTTTTAGCTGTGTTTTAAACCAGATTGCATGAAGAGCTTGGAGTTTATATATGCTACACCCAACTCCACACTTTTGACAATGGATTTAGCACAGCCAGAAGTTATCTTTGAATAGTAAAAATCAATAACCATGATTTCTAAGACTGCAAACAAGGAATTGGACATTACTGGCTTCTCTGTCAAGCTCACTCCTCCATAGCGTTTGCTGGTCCCGTCTTAGTGAATGCCACCAAGCCAAAAATCCCTCCCTTTCCCCTGCCCTTCAAATCTAAGTCATCATCACAGCCTTTTGTTCTGTATATACTTCTTTCCTCATAGAACTCAACGTGTTATATTAAAATTACCTTTTAGCATGACCATGTCCTTCAACCTGACTGTGAGCACCTTGAGACCAGACACAAGCATCTGATGTCTCTTTTTATTCCCCACACCTAAATATGGAATAGTGCCTGTCTAGCACATGACAGATACCCATTTTGTTATTGTTAAATGAATGAATGAATGAATGAAATAGAATGGATTTTGATCACCTGCGAGCCTGGAAGGTCATTCTCATGGTTGAAAGTTTCATACCAGGGTGGTTCTAGGAAGAGCACAGATTGCTGAGACAGTGCCTGGTGCCATTGCGGTCCTGTGCCTGGGGGCATGCATGATGGCAGACAGGATGCCCAGGATGCTCTGCGTCCCTGCCGCTCACCACCTGCCAGAGTAACACCTGCTGTTTCTCTTTGGCAGTTGCCTTTTCTGGCCTCGGCTTCACGACATTCTATTTGGCTGGCAAGCTGCACTGTTTTACCGAGAGCGGGCGGGGGAAGAGCTGGAGGCTGTGTGCCGCCATCTTGCCGCTGTACTGCGCCATGATGATCGCCCTGTCCCGCATGTGCGACTACAAGCATCACTGGCAAGGTGAGTCCCCTCTGGTCTCCACCGGGGTGGGTGGAGAAAGGCACCTATCTGGGGAGAAGTAAGTGCCCGCTGTCAGAAACCAGAGTAGGCTGAGTGACAGAGGGGCATCGTGTTGAAGAAAATACGCCTGTTCAAGTGAGTTCTGGCCTTCACGCTACCCTTGCTGGGGACAGAATGGGAATTTTTTTCTCCTTTAAGCTCAAAGGGGCTGCTTGAGTCCTGCCAGGATGGTGGCCCTTGGCCTTCGACCTCAGTGTGACTTCCCTGCTGGGTCACTTGCCTCAGTCCTCTGACTTGGTGCCATGTGGTTTTGGCTCCTTTTACATCTCAGATCCATCCCCCGAGGACATAGTTCTTCCCACGGATGTGTTTGCAAAGGAGACGTTCAGCCCGGGGATCCGTGCCAGCAATGTTCTTAGCAGCCACTGCAAGGTGGGGGCGGCTTATTGATATGTAACCAGTCAAAAACCACAACACAGGGGAGCGGCTTGTTCCTGGAATGAAGCTAAGCCGTGCCGTGTCCATCTGCAGATGCTCTGCGGCAAAGAGGAGGCAGAGGCAGAGGTGGCATCCCAGGACATGTGGCCTCTGGGAGCACGGGGTTTAGTCTGGCTTTCCTAAAGCACAGTTCTCAGACCACCTTGATCAGGCAGCCCTGAGCCAGGAGTTGAGCTCCTGGGCATGGGCCTGGAATGGTGGCCAGGAGTCCACAGTATCAACCAGCAGGTCTGTTATTTCCAGTGAAGTCTGAGAGGGACTGGTGAGGAGCTGCACTGGCTCATCTTTACGCAAACAGACAGAGTGTCGTGCGCCTAAATCCAGCTCCCCTAGACCAATGGCCTTTCAGGATTAGTCCGTGGCCTGCACGTCCTCTTCCTTCCTGCTCTGCCATCAGGCACTGTTCCCCTCCTCCCTCTTTTTCCGTGTCTGCAGCCCAGTGTCTTGTGGGACCACCCTCTTCTCACCTCTTCCCAGGTGTTTTTTCTAGCGGTAGTGAGACAGCAGTTGAGGCCAGGTGAGGGCAACTCCTAGCTGGGGGCACCTTCACCCTATTCATTCTGGGACCTCCTGCTCCTCCCAGCACCTCCCCAGCTCCTCCTGCTCTTTTCCTGGCCTGAGCTCCACCAGCAGTAGCTTTGACCTGGGGTTGGGGGTGCAGGGGTTGGAGGGCGCAGGGGAAAGAGAGGCTGGTGCTTGGTCTGGCCAGGTGGATGCATGATAGGAGCAGTCAGCAGAGGGCCACAGTCTAGACCCTGAGCCCTCCCTTGTTCTCTGCTTCTATCAATGACCTGGGTTAAGTTCCAGGCAATATGAAGTTGCATCATGTGAGGGAAGCAGGGAGTCGCTTGCTGAGCCACCAGCCCAGGGGCATACTGTTGCACCCTTGGAACTGGGAATATTTTCCGAAAAAATCATTGTTTATATGACTGGGGCATTTCCCCATGAAGGATATCATGGGCTAGGTGGTGTTTTGTGGACTGCTTCTCATTTCTCCCTGTGAACTATATAGTTCCTCCTGCTGATCAGGGGAGCAGCGCCTCCCAAGCATCTCACAGAGCTGCTCCGTAGACTGAAGGCAACAGTGGATCTGAATGTACTTTGTAAATGAAAATTGGTACTGTTGTTCTTTGGGGCCTTGTTTCTAAAGCAGGGGCCAGAATTGTGTTGTGTTTCCCAAACAGCTGATTGAGAGGCAGCCGTTTTCAGAACACGGTCTGTTTGTAAAGCTGTGCGTCCTGGCTTTCACTTTTGTTCAGCCATTCTTGATTTGAGAAACGATTAAGGGTTTCAGGATTGAATAGATTCCTGCTTGCTTTCGGAACACAGTAAGAGCCTCTGTGTAGTGATTTTGTCCTGAAAACCGAAGACGTAAGGTTGGCCTCTCTTGGATACTCCTGGTCCTGCCAGCCTTGTTACTCGGCACCTGGCTGGCGCATGACGAGAGAATGAAGGAGCAGTTCTTGGGGGACCCATTCCGCACCTGGTGCCTCCAGGGCCTGCTGGTGGTGGAGTGTCAGATCCGTCCCATCCAACTGGCACAGGAAGGAACGTGGCACAGAAGAGGGAGATGGTAAATGCCCTGCGGGCTGATGGGAAGCAAAGCGAGGGAACTCGTGTTCAGGAATGTCTAGGGCCGTCCCTGGGGCTGGGCGGGGGGCGAGCAACACTGTGTCACAGTTGACTTCTGCAGCCAGAACCGAAGGTGTGTCGGGCGGTACAGGTCATTGATGTGGCTCAAGTCCCAGGTCAGCTGTGCCGTCCTCTGTTCAGCTTGTCCCCCCGACTCAGCCACGAGAGGGGGTGCCTTTCCTTGGCTGCTCTAATGGACTCTAAGGCAGGCTCATTTTACCTGAATTCCCCTTTTGAGAGGTCATCTGTCACTGCCTTCTCCAGTGGTCGCAACTAGGGTGGGGGAGACTACCTCACAGGTGGCATTTAGCAATGTCTGGAGACATCTTTCTGGTTTTCGCAACTGGGAGTGGAGGTCACTACATACCCAGTGGGCGGAGCCAGGGGATGCTGCTAAACATCCTAAGTGTGCAAGTAGCACCTCCCCCAGAACACAGACTTCTCCGGGCCCAGAGGTTTGCCCCTGAGGGTGCAAAACCCTGAACTATGCGGTACCTCAGCTCTGTTTTTCTTTCCCTTACTGCCCGTTAAGGAGCAGCACTGTTCGAGGTGTGGGAAATTGTCTTCACTCCACACTCGTTCATTAAGACAGTCCTCAAGGAGGCCTCTGGGCTTCCAGCTGGGAGAAGGGACCGGCCGTGAGGCCTTCGACTGCCCGTAGGTGGGTATTTGAGGCAGGCTGCCTGATTGAGATAAATAAGTTGCTTTTCTTTGGTAGACTGAGCTGCCCAGCGACCGCGGGCAGGGGCCATTCATCATGATGAGAATCCATGTGGAGCCCCGTAGGCATCAGCAAAACTAGAGGCCTCTCCCTGTAGACTGTAGTCAACATTATGAGCTTTTTATGACTCCATTTCAATTTTGATCTAAGCACCTGTGCCTAATTGGAAGTACTTCTTATGTAGTGATCTTGCAAAGTAGATATGGTTTCTCAGTTGCATATTCACATCCGATAAGTAGGCATCATCTCAGACGCCTTGCTCTGTCCACGTCACAGCTACTCCCAAGTCCTGCTGACAGCCTTGCTTCACTTTATCCTTGCCTCTGCTTTCCAGGATTCTCCCTGGTTTCTCTTATTGGCTCTGCGTTCAAAGTACTTCCAGAATCCGACTTCCTCTTCCCGCTCTAGTCCAAACCACCACCGTTCGTTACCTGGATTATTGCCAATAGATCCCTCCCTGCCAGTCTCCCTCCTTCCTCCTTTGCCCCTCCCACTGCAGCCAGAGTGAGCCGTTAAATCGTGTGCCAGCACGTGCTACTCCTCTGCCAAGATCCCCTGTGACTGCCCCTTCCCGGGGCTACTGTAGCAGAGTTCCACAAACCGAGTGGCTTAGAGCAGTAGAAATCGTGTCCCGGATCTGGAGGCCACAAGCCCGAAATGCCACACTCCCTCTGACACCTCCTTCCTTGCCTCTTCCAGCCCCCCGTGGCCCCAAATGTCGCCTGACTTCTGGCAGCATGGTTCCAACCTCTGCCTCCACCTTCGCATGGTGTTTTCCTTGTATTTTCTCATCGTCTTCCCTCGTGTGTGTCTTTCCCTATGTCCAAATGTCCCCTTTTTACAGCGACACTGGCCATGGTAGATGAGAATCGGCCCTGATGGTGTCATTTTAACTTGATGACCTCAGTACAGACTCCATGTCTAAGTAAGGTCACATTCCAAGGTGCTGGGGGTGAGCATGTCAACATGTCTTTGGGGGGGACACAACAGTGCTTAATAAGTACATGTTGAATGAATGAATGAATCATGTTCCTCTCTTCCTAGTATTGATTTTTCTTTGTACTGGTTTTACAAAAATTAACCTTATTATCTGCAAGTTCTTTCTCTTTCAAAATGAACCAAAAGTACACTTTCAACATCCATCCATCCATCCTCTCATGCCTGTGTGCCAGGCATGCTCTGGGCTGGAGGCACGGTATTGAAGACAGACATGGCAGCTGCCTTCCAGCTTCCAGTGTACCAGGTAGACTGTGGATGCTCCGTGCTGTATAACTTCTTTTAAACAAACTCAAAGTCACAGAATCAGGGAGCTTTACTAGTAACAGAATAAGAAGAACATAAAGGATCAAATGAGATTATCAAATTTGCCAGGATTGATTTTTACCCTCATGTCTCGGATCATGGAACCCAAGCCATGTTAGGTCCCAAGTCAGCCAGCTCAGTGATGCTGGATGTTGCCATGGTGACAGGGAAGGATGTGTTACTCCTTGGCCTTGACAGCACATCTTCAGAAGTGCGTCTGCTTGCTTGCACCAGAACAGGTGAGCGCAGCCAGCGCCTTAGTGCGCCGACCCCGTGAGGTCCTCTCCTGTCCTTGAACCTCATGATGAGGGTGTGGGGTCACGCCCATTTTATAGGTAAAGATCCAAATCCAGGCTGCCTGATGCAAAGACTAGGCTTTGGTACTACCATTGCAACCCACTGGTATTGATTCCTCCAGCCCCTTGTAATCACTTTATTGAGATATAATCATAATTCATAAATCCTCTCTTTTAAAGTGTACCATTCAGTGAGTTTTTAGTATGTTCATTGTTGTGCAACCATCACTGTCTGATCCCAGAACATTTTTATCACCCCCGAAAGAAACTCATACCCCTGCTTCCCCAGCGCCTGGCAGTGACTGATCTGCGTCCTTCTCTCTGGGTTGGCCTGTTCGGGGCATTGCACACACGTGGGGTCACACACGTGGGGTCACACAAGGTGTTGCGTGTCGTGGCTGGTGACGTTGACTCCTCAGTGCCTCGTGTGAACCGTGTTCCGTGCATCTCAGTTCCGCAGGTGTTTACTGAGTGACAGCTGCTGGCTCTGGAGAAGCAG
Source organism: Micronycteris hirsuta (assembly GCA_004026765.1). Taxonomy (NCBI): domain Eukaryota; kingdom Metazoa; phylum Chordata; class Mammalia; order Chiroptera; family Phyllostomidae; genus Micronycteris; species Micronycteris hirsuta. Next base: position 26,922 of record PVJI01003010.1, read on the forward strand.
AGATGAGTGAGGCAGTCGGGGGGAGGGGCGTGCAACACCGAGTGGTGGGTGTGAGGTTAAAAAATACAGACAGACAATCGCCCAGAAAGCCAGGGCAGCCAGGTTCATGCTGAGGTTCAACAGAGCCCTGAAGGGCTGGGGAAGACCTTCCTCTCTGGCCTGCACCGGAAGCCTGGACAAGCACACAACGGTAGACGCCACCCCCAGGGTAAGAGATGGGCCTTCCTGCAGCTTCTCGAGTTTGCCAAGCCTCTTTCTTCTCCTCCCGTCTGGAAGACTGCAGGTGTTCTCCCTGCCTCACTTCTCAACTCCCCCGGTCACGCCTGAGCCCCTGCAGGGCTGGCCGGTGGGTCACATCCTCCTTGGAACTCCCCCGGTCCAGACCAGCCCGGCCACTGCAATGGGTGACCTCAGAGACCTGCTCTTCTCCTTCACGGCCAGGACCACAGCTGCAGCTCATTGATAAGGCTGCCGCTATTTAGGGCTGTGAACTTGTCTGTTGTTCAGGACCAGGCAGCACACCTGACACCATGCAGTGCATGTGTGACGAACAGATGACATCCATGCTGGGTAAGGAGCCTGCCGTATTTTGTATGCTGGGGACACTGAGATCCATGTATTCTGCTCTTGAATCCTCCAGCCCCATGCCGCCATATGTGGAGTGAAGTCAGTCCTAAGTGGGTTTTTCCCTCTGGTAAGACTCTGCTCGTCCTTGGCCCACTTTGCTGTCAGCACACGCCCCGCAGGATGTACCTGTGAGTCCATCAGCAGCTGGAGCCCACTTGAGGCGCTTGGTGACGATCTCCCCCATAATGTAAGCGGTTATTTAGACCTCGTTCACCACCTCTGTAATAAACAAAGCCCCGAATGACTTTGCTGAAAAGGCAGCTCAACTAGACCTTTCATTGCCCTGGTTACTTCAGAAAACTCTGACTGTACCTGAGTTCCCACTTGTCACTCATTCCATTGAGTGGGAAAACCGCATCCATCGGAATCGCTGCGCCCCTGCCTGCTGCCTCATCAGTCACCCTGGGGAACGTATACTTAGAATGATCTGATGTCTTGGTCAGTGATGCACCTGATGAAATGCCATGTCACAGGAAACAGGAAGTCGAATGGCGTTATTTGTAAATTTTGCTGTTTGGTCTGTTCAGTAGTCAATGGCTCTCACGCTGAGGCTGTGCATCATTTCAGATGATAATCAAAGGAACACCCCATGGGCTGTTCCTTGTGGTTGGAGGAAGAACTAAACAATGGTGCAACTCAAAGACCTTGAACTAGACAAAGCTACTGGCCACAGGCTACATGAAGAGCTTCTCCATTTGAGGAACTTGATTCAGTCACGTTAGTTACTCTTTGTGACCCCACTCAGGAAATCATGATACATACTACTTTTCCATTTCCTGGGTGATGAATGCTTTTTAACTTCATTAGAAGTTTACTTAAAGTGCCATGAAGTTTGGCCATTCTAAAGCGATTAGAACTCTAGACGGTGAGTCGCTGTGAGGTGAAGGACGGGGAAAGATTAGAAAGCTCCCAGCAGTTTGGGGAAGGAATCGAATAAGAATAGTGGGCACTCTATTTTTTAGATCCTATATTTTATTTTGTGACATTCTCTGTGGCATTATCTTTAGAACAGTCTCGTTAAGTTGTCATCACAGCTCAGTGAGTTGACATTGCGGTCTCTGCCTGCGAGCCAGGGACACTGAGCCTCACAGGTGCAGCAACTTCGCTCAAGGGTTCCTCAGCCTGGAGGGCTCCCAGGTGGAGGGGGAAAGGAGGCCTTGGGTACCTTGTCATGGCCCCAGAGGGGTTCAGAACAAGCCTTGCTAAGATGGGACCCTTTCGCATGTAGATTATTTTGAGCTGACAGCAGTTAGACCCTGCACGTTCAGGAAGACCTTTTGCACCTCAACTACCCTGAAGAGTCTTCATCAGGGACCTTGCCCATAATGTGAGTTATTGCCAGAAGTAACTTTTATTACTTATCTATATATGTCAGGGCAAACATCTGATTACTGATTGTCTGCTCTTCTTATTGTCTTGTGCATTACCCTCCTCCGCTGTGCAGTCCAGGGTGCCTTAGCTCCCCCTTAGCTCAGGATGCTGTACATACCTCATTTCACCTGTCTGTGTCTGAACCTGCCGTGTCTGGGGAGTCTCTAACTCTCATGTATGTGGGTTTCCTGTATGTACATGTGTAAGTAAATTTGGTCATTTCCTCTTATTGATCTATCATGTTGACTTAATTATTAGACCAGCTGAAAGAACCTAGAAGGGTAGAGGAGCATTTCTTCCTCCCCCTCAGCGCCAGCTGCCGGTACTGGGAGCAGAGGTGGGCTTCGGGGTTTCACTGTTACCTCTCAGGTGGTCTTCCCCTTCGGCCAAGGAGGCCCCGCTGTGTCTTCCTCTCCTTTCTGCCAGATGCAGGCCACACAGTCTTGCTGTGTTTGAGCAGCTGTGGAGGGGGAAGGAGCCACAATTATTCAGTCTCTTCCTTTGGCCAGTCAGAATGACTTTCGTTTCTAAGTGATGTTTTATCCCAACCAAGGATATGACCAGCTTTCTAAGTATACCTGCACAGAGTTTCCAGATAACTTGAATGCGTGGTCTCTGTGGGCTGACCCTGGAACACTCACATGAGAAGGCCTCTGACCCTCCATGCAGTTGTTTGACGCTCTTCTGTTACTGATCAGGCAGCTGGGGCCCAGAGAGGCGAAGGGGGCCGGTGCTGGGACACACGCAGATCAGCAAGCAACTGCTGAGCACATATCCATTCATCCATCTCCCTCAGCACGTTAACTCCGCACGAAGAAAGTGTTGTTCCAGACGTTTAGGTATCAACTGCCAACAAGACAGATGCCGCCCCTGCACTCGTGGAGTTTAGAACCCAACCTTAAACATGACACAGTCGCAGTGTGTCATTATTTTTCATTCTGACTGCACATGGGGCGTGGAAGGGGCAGGTCCAGTGTAGACCGGGGAGGCATGGTCTAGTCTGGAGCCCAGGTGAGGCCTTGGTGCACGATGGTGTTGAGTTGAGCTCCGAAGGATGCGTAGAAATTGAACAGGGGAGGGAGCGAAAGGAAGAGACTCTAGGATTGAAACAGCGTTTGGAGGAAGAGGAAGAACAGGGGGAAGCAGGCACACAGGAGAAGTGGGAGGGAAGACAGTGGCTGTAGTGGCGGGAGAGAGTGCACAGGGCTGGGGCGTTGGAGGACCAGGCGAGCTCCTTGAACGCCACAGGGATCCAGTCACTTCCTGAAGAGCAGGGGAAAGGATTTTAATTGGGAGAATGACCTCATTTGTTTACACATAAAAAAGCCATCACCAGCCGCTGTGTCCACACTCCACCTGCCAGAGCAGCGCCTGGCCACCCAGTGGCCCTGCCGGCCGCCCTCACAGCAGTGCCTGTGTTCTTGACCTGTTTTGCCACCGCACGTAAGTAAATTACATGCACTAAACTGCCAAATTTATTTAAAAGAGATTAAAGCTCTTTGTTATAGGACTTTGTAATTTTGTTTACCATTAGCCTAGGAAAAATAGAGTAGGAGCAATTCTTCAACAGATGATAAAATACCAAAATACTTTCTCTTTCTTCAAAAATTATCCCAAGATATCTCGATGGAGCCAGGACACCTGGAATAGACTTTGAAAAAAGTAATGAGAAGTGAGGCGCAAATATCTAACCATTAAGCAGTTTGTTTTCTTGAAAGATAGATCCCCTTGACACCCACCCCCAGGCCCCCACAGGAGACAGAGGAGAATCCGCTCGTGTCTTAAACTGAGGGCCGTACACAGTATGTCGCGTACTGGGCAGTGTCTGGGGACTTCATACCTGAGCACCTACAGGGTAAGGGAACCCAGGGGGATGGACCTTTAGTCACAGCCTGCTGCCTTCTGAAAGCTGGACACAGAAAACCTGGAATGAACCTGCCAGGGATCAAGCACAGTCCCACCAAGGCAGAGTCAGGACACCAGAGTTCAAGTCCATGATGTCGTTAATGCAGGGCATGTCTGCGGAGAGCTCCATTGGCCTCTCTGAGCCTGAGTTTCTTCTGTAAAAGGAGTCCGATGCTACCTGTCAATGGAGGTGTGTGTGATCCCCCATGATAAATGTTGAAGAGGAGACCCCCAAATGGAGAACAACAGTTCCGCATGACGGCGACCTTCACAAAGAGTTCAAAGTTTCTTTTGTTAGGGGAAGGATTCCATTGTGTTAAGCTCATTTGGGAAAGAATAATCCACAGACACAGTTAAAGCGTGCCCACATGTGCATGTGTGTGCACACACACTCAAGGGCTGTTGGTTGTGCCGCTCCTGTGGGGTCTCCATCAGGCACCCGCCAAATGCCCTCATTGGTAAGGGGCTGCCCCACATAGAGGGGCCTATTCCACTGGCATACACCCCTCCTACCTGAGGGGCCTGCAACTTGTCAGAGGGTCTGGGCCTCTCCCACCAGCTGTCTGTTGAGTTTGCCTATCCTGGTGTATCATAAAATGTTTTATTCACTTTGTGACTCAGAAGGTTCATTTCTTCCCTGGGACATCACTTTCCTCCCGGCGGAGGCTGGCGTACCCGCCGGGTCTCCGTGGCGTCCCAGCAGTGTTGCAGGACTCCAGCAGGAACTTGCTAAAGAAAAAAAAATTACAGTCCTCCATGGTAGTTAGATCCTGCAGAGATGGCTGGAGATCCTTCTTCCAGAATGTAGAATCGCTTTTAAAAAATCAAGAATGCAAGTCTGAGCTCGTGCAATGCTCAGGTGCAGAGTAAGGAGACAGAGAGAAGAAGGAATCAAGGACACCTTTCAAAGGGATGTTTACCAAGTTCTAGAAAAGTTTGCAGAGGCCACCAAGACTTGCACCTCTAGTGTGGCTTCTTTCCTTCAGCCTGTCAGGGGCCCGATAAGGAAGCCAGTCTCTGGAGCAGGTGGGGAAAGCGCTTTCTGGCTACTTTTGAATGAGTCGTAACCCATTTCTCCCGTGTTTGCTCTTTCCTGCCTAGATTCCTTTGTGGGCGGAGTCATCGGCCTCATCTTTGCATACATTTGCTACAGACAGCACTACCCACCTCTGGCCAACACAGCTTGTCACAAACCCTACGTCAGCCTCCGTGTCCCCACCTCGCTGAAGAAGGAGGAGGGCTCACCCGCCGACACTGCGCCCACCCTGCCTCTGGAGGGGATCACCGAGGGCCCTGTATGACCAGCGCCCTGGGGGGACGGACAGTGAGCCAGGGCCACGCTTCCACCCAACATCGTCACGCAGTAGAAGAGGTTTCCTCTAGTGTTTCCCGTGCGTTGTTTCTCACAGTGACCCTTCCGCTTCCATGTTGCCAGTGGTTCCTGCTACTTTAAGTGTTGACTTCCCACTCTCTTGGATTCGCAGAGGAAGGACACAGGAACCATCTGTGGGAGACGCGTGGAAGGAGGCTGCCAGGGTGGGGTGGGTGCCGCTCGGTCGATTCTTCTGTCTGCAGTGTTGGCTGTGAAAGCCGCCTTCCTCTGTTTTCGTGGTTGTGAAACATAATAAAACCTCCCACCTGGATGACGTGGCGTTGGCCGTCCAGTGAAGCAAAGGTCATTCGGACGTGCGTGGGCTTTACAGCCGAGGCCCGGGCGGGGTGGGCGAGCTGAGCTGCGGCCTCATGCTCAGGGCCCCGCTCTGATGGCCCCCAGGGCAGGAACCACCAAGCCCCCACGGGTAGCCCGTGCGTCCTCAGTGGGTGACACTGAGCGCTTGGCTCAGCGTGTTGAGACCAGTGCAGAGAGGCCTCTCGGCTCACAGCTCCCCCAGCCCCGTGGCTTCAGGTGAAGACAGCCTGCTTCTGATCGCAGGTTCAGCTGTGGATTGTGGCAGGACAGGGGCCGCTGTGCCCTGTCTCCCAGCCCTCAGGTTGCCGCTCCCACGGGCCTGGGGTGGTTTTCTCGTTCATCTGATTACCGGTTCCTCCGTGGCACCCTGGGGCTCCTGAGTAACGTTCTGGGAAAGGAGAGCCGGGAGTCTGTGGACACACCCCCAGGTCATTCTCAGGCCCCTGTGGCTGGGAGCCCCTGCTTCCACCTCCTTAGTCCCTGAGGGACAGGACAGAGAGGGGACTGTTCCTTGGGTGTCCTCTACCTGGGGAGGGAAGGAATTCCAAAATGACAATGTTTGACTTTCAGTGGAGACTTCATAGCACATTGTGTGCTGTGGGACCACTGTCACCTCATCTGCTTACGACAAAACCTAGGGGCAGGTCTGTGTATGGTGCTCTGGCTTAGGCATTGAGGGGACATCAGAACACAGAACAGGCATGTTTCTGCGCTCTGGGAGGTCCCCCTGGGAGGGGACAGAGAACTGTGTTGGTCTCAGAAGATGGGGGTTGGGGAGGTCCACCTGGGAGATGTTAGAGGGGGTGGAGGTTTAGGTTGGGAGGTCTGCCTGGCGAAGAGGGAGCCTCCCCACCGCTCGGAGCCCCCAGCCCCAGCAAGGACTGACAGGTGTAAGAGTGGCAGGAAGGCAGCAGAAACCCTGTAGCTGAGGAACCGTGTGGGTTTGGGCTGTGGGTGGACTGACCATCTCGGGCAACCACGGCGCTCCAAAATGTTCCCCTTCTTATAAGAGCCCAGAGCCTTTCCAGGATGCCAGGTAGGGACAGGCTCCAGTTCCCTGAGCCTGAATTCCTTGCAAGGCCAATAGGATTGAGGTGGGGACTCAGTCAAAGTGAATTTGATTTACAGAAAATAAAGTAACATGATGTATCTGGCCCACTTAAGTCTGTCATTTTCAAGTGTCACCCAGACCTGGAGGGAAGGCGTGTGCATTGTGCAAATAGGGGATGTTTTTGCTCTTCCGAATATTGTTCTTTACTCCCTGTGTGGTTTGTGAGCTTAGTCCCATGTTTTGGTTGAAAGTATTGTAGCAGAGTCAGTAAGAGTAACAGTTCTAGAAACACTCAGACCCTCTCTCAAACAGATCTGCACCCACAGATTTACATTCCTGCTCTATCCTGTGGTCTTGGGCTAGTTCCCTGCATCTCTCACTCTCGGTTTGTTCATCTGAAACGTGGCGATAAGGGCAGCGTGTGCCTGAGAGATCCCTGTGAGAATTAAATAAATCAGTGCAGAATAAAGCACCGAGGAAAAGTGCTTTGCACCTGACAAGTCCCAGAGAAGAATGGCCTCTTGCTTTTGCTATTTCTTGCTGACTAGTACTGGAGAAGGCACCATGAGTCGTCACTCACCATGAAGCTTTGAACTAGAAGGCTTCGGAAGATGTGTCCTTCTCTAAGTCCCCTCCGTGATAGGCCAAAAGCCACGATTACAAATTGGACCGACAATGCAGTGTCTTAACATTTTTAAGAGAAGGATCTGGGGTTCACAGAAGACCAGCCAAACTCAGAGTCATGTCCAGGGGAAGCTAGGGCAGGTTTGGGTTGTGTACACGCAGCAACTCCCGGCACAGTTCACAAACACAGCTTCCCTGCTTTGGAACACCGGGCCCACCAGTGAAAAATAAAACCCAGAGAACAAGTGACCAGCTTGACAAGTAAACTGAAAAGAAGAATAAAAGTGGAGAAGATAGGGAAACAAAGAGGTTGGCTCATCTGACAGGAAAGAATGTTCTAGAAAGTGCTGACGTCATCACAAAGCCTTTCACGTGCCGGAACTCGAGTCTCTGCTGGGAAGTAAGTAGCCTTCAGTTGCCTTACATGTTTGTTCCTTGGGAGGGGAAGGGACATTGGCCTCAAACAGGCCTAGGGTTTGAGATGGAGCTATTCAAACAGACCTTTAAACCCTTCAGCCCTTTGGGATGGACTTATCAGCGCCACTAGGTAGTGCATCCAAGATGGCCTTGAGCGAGCCTTGGTTTCTCATTCATAAAATGACGCCACTTGCCCTACTTCACTCACAGGGTGGTTGTCAGGCTTGTGTGGAGGGAAAAAGACCTTCATGTCCATCCTTCTAGGTTCTTGGCTGGGGTTCTATAGCAAAACACAGATTAATAAGAGAAAACTAAGTTTATTATCACATGTCACACACATGGAACACTTTGGAATACCCAGAAATAAGTAACTGAGAGAGATGGCTTTGAATTCAGGCTTATCTTCAACCAAGAACAATAAACATGCAGAGAAATGACCAAAAGGAAAGCAGTTTCAGGTTTCCGAGGGGGCAAATTGTGAGCAGGTGAATGTATGGGGAAGTGACGGTGGACAGAGGCTGGTCAGTAAAGTTTTTCTCTGGTGCGGTTTCCGGACTGCTGAGGGTCTAAAGGTGTCTCCAGTGATCAGCTCTGTCCTTCCTGATAGAGACGGGGAGGGATACCTTTGTAAATTTATGTCTGGCTTTAAGGCAAGTAGGGGGCCAGCAGAGCTTTTCTTGGGGGGGGGGAGATATCTACTTCTTAATTGCCTTCAGTGTCGTATTTTGGGGTGACACATACTGGTTTTTTTCAGGCTCATGGGAGACAATGAGTGTGAAAACTCAGGAATCGGACAAGAAAGGATTTATGTTCCCTCTCTGCCTCACTTAAGCTCTTACATCATTTGTAATCAGGCATCTGAGGAGTGAATGGCTAGATTAGACGTGGAGTGGGTAGTTGTGAAGCAGAGTATGGAGGTTAAAGGGACACCTTTGGCAGTGCCAGCCAGGGCTATATAGGCCCAGGCCTGGTCTCTTCCACTTGACATTGACCTGCTGCCCAAGAGTCACAAGGCCTCTTTGCTTTGGAAATGTCACTCCAGATTCTTTCATCAGTTGGAATCACCATATGGTGGGGGACGTGTCTTAAAGGAGCTTCCGCTCAGAGAGGGAATGACTATGAGTCAGTGTGAGTGACTAGCAGATTCTAGAGGGAAGATACTGCCGTTCTGTGGCCTCTGAAATGACTTTCCGAACAACCTCTTCCAGCTGTTTAACAGTAAGAGTAAGAGAACGCTTGGGAGAGGCATCAGCACTGCTAACAAACTCAGCAATGATAATCTTTGGCACTTCTAGTGGAGCAGAAAATAATAAAGGAATGCCTATGGCTTTACAAGTTCACATTGGAAACTTCCATTGTAAGTCATGCGTCATAATGATGATTTCATGTTTAGAGTCAGCAAAGGAAACATGGTAGCTTATAAGCTGTCAAGAATAATGAAAGGCAATCAGCCTATATTTTATATGGAATCAGTTCTCAAAACATCTGACTGCTGATGAGGACAAATTCATTTCTAACCGTCCTGGATAATCGCGTGCTTTTGTCCTCAGACCAGACCCGGTTGGGAGCCCTAGTTCTTCAGCAATGGCCCTGGTCAAAACAATGACAGGAAAGAGCAGCGTCCTGATCAGTTACAGACTCCCCCGAAAGTGTGGCCGAAGCCACCACTGAGTGTTATAGTTAGGAGTCCATCCATAAACTCTGCTGCAGTCCCTTCGCTCAATTTAGTTACCTTGAGGTATCTCCTACTTTTGTTTTCTACCCTGCACCCCTTCCCCTTGATCGCATTCAACTTTTTGGGAGAACTACTCATTTTTTTCTCCTCTAAGTGGTGAGAAGTGAAGCATGTGACCTAGCCTGGCCAATCAGAATATCACATCCCTCTGACTTTAGTGATTGGTCCAGAGCAGACCCATTAGAGCTGCTGAGACTCAATCTGAGGACTTCCGTGGGCACCGATAAAAACGAGAAGCCCTCTTTGGCCTGGGGTTGCTGTGAGGACGGAATTGAACCTGGAACAGGGCAGCCACCTTACCAGGAGATGATGGACGTACGCTTGTAGGTGGAGCCCACACACAGGAAAGCAGAGGCACAAGATGGAGAGAGCAAAACAGGTGCGACCATCTGGGCCTCTCCGCCACCTCTGCCCAAATCCAGCCCTACCTCTGCCTTTTCAGTGACCTGAGCCAATGAATTCCTTCCCTTCCTAGCCAGGTTTGGTTTCATTTTGCATCCCGTGCAGCTACACTAAATGCAACTGCTTTCAACAAGGGCCAGTAATAGTGGCCCATGCCCTAAAACACAAGCATGCCCACTCCCCCCCTTCCCACTGGTCCCTTTCCTCTGGGGGGGTCTGCCTGAGCCTTGCATTTCTTTTATGAGTTTCATTTGCTCCCGGTCCTTTCTTTGGTCACCCTCCACCCCCGAGCCAGCCATGGCACTCCATTCGTCCAGCTGACACTTGGAACCTTGTAGACTGGAACTTTGTGTTACTGAACTGTCCCCCTCATCGGAACAGTGTTTTCTCTGTTGGGCGATGCAGACTGAATGCAAAGCAGCACCACGCGCTGGTTTGAATTCCATGGCCTGCCTTCATCAGCCTGAGTGTGTGCATGCAGCTGGGCTGCATCTGCCATTTCTATCTGCGGGCTCAGAGCCACACGTCACCCTGGTATTGCTCCCCATTATGTCCTTTTGGGAAACGTAGGGATATGAGAGTCCGCTTCCTCCAAATATGTGTATGTAGATAAATGAGCACACTTTTAAGTCCACTCTTACTTTGATGTAATCTGAGGGAAAAATGTAGTCTTTGTGGTTTGTTTCCCGCAGGAACAAGAAGAAAGATTAATATACCATCAGTAATCACAAGCAATGATAAGACACATTCAGTACCATTTGTAAATTATTTTTACCACTATGAGGTTAGTTTTTCACGGAAGGCTATAACAGTTGCTTCGTTTTGTGAATGACATATTCCTCTGCGGGCAGATGGGGAGTTTCTAGGATCTCCGTCTGTGTTTAGGAAAAGACAAGCCCCACCTCTCAGTGGGCAGGGCTTCACCAAGCTCGGTGGCGTGCAGAGGCCTTGTCTTCCCATGGCGTGGTTGTGGGGCAGCCGAGGACACTTGCCAGAAGGCCTCATGTTCATGAAATACTTTTCCTTCTATGAGCTGCTACTTTTGATCAAAAGGTTGTCATCTTACTTGAGTTAATAATTGTCTGGACTCTCAGCTGCATGTGTGTTGAGAAGACATATAGCGAAATGAAAAGTTGAGGCCTGAGTCTGGTAGATAGCGATGCTATGGAAAAAGTAAGACCCCAAAGCAAACTTTCACCATGATTTCTTAGGTAAATGGGATCCAAAATTCTATTTTAATGGAGCAATGACATATTCTTTTTTTGTAAGCATTTTTAAAGTATATGTTACTGATTTTGCTATTACATTGTCCCATTTTTTTCTCCCCTTTGTCTTCCTCCACCCTGTACCCCCAGTCCCACCAGCATCCCCCCCACTTTAGTTCATGTCCATGGGTCGTACATATAAGTTCTTTGGCTTCTCCACTTATCATACTATTCTAACCTCCCCCTGTCTGTTTTGCACTTACCATTTCTGCTTCTTATTCCCGGTGCCTTTTCCCCATTCTCCCCCTGGCCTCTCCGCTCTCATAACCTTCCAGGTGATCGCCATTTCTGTGATTCTGTTCCTGTTCTAGTTGTTTGCTTAGTTTGTTTTTGTTTTTGTTTTTTAGGTTAGTTGTTGATAGTTGTGAGTTTGTTGTCATTTTACTGTTCATAGTTTTGATCTTTTTCTTAGAGAAGTCCCTTTAACATTTCATATAGTAAGGGCTTGGTGATGATGAACTCCTTTAACTTGACCTTATCTGGGAAGCACTGTATCTGCCCTTCCATTCTAAATGATAGCTTTTCTGGAGAGAGTAATCTTGGATGTAGGTTCTTGCCTTTCATGATTTTGAATACTTCTTTCCAGCCCCTTTGCGATGGCATGTTCTTATAAGCAATGGCTTATATTCTTATTAGGGTCCAATTTGAGTCTAGAACTTCCAGAGAGATTGTAGGAAATAGTGAAAGGGAGGAAGGAGGGAGGGAGAGCAGGAGGGAGGGAAAGTAGGAGGGAAGGGGAGAGAGGCAGGAAGAACAGAGGGAAAAACCAAAGCAAGCAGGAAAAAAGTGGGGGGAGAGAAAGAAACAGAGAGGGTCAGAGTTCTGTCGCAGCGTCATCGGCTGGAGGGGAGGACACTGGGGGCTGACAGGATTTAGGAAACGGTTCAAGGGCTTGGAGCAGAGTATGACACAGAGCCATCATTTCTAAATTTTTTTTTTTGCAAGACTTGTTTCTCACCTGGCAGAAAGAAGAATTAGAACCAAGAAGTAGGAGACTTCAGTTCAATTTTAAGGACTTCCTTAAAAAATTTTTTTTATCCTCACCTGAGGACATTTTTTTCATTGCTTTTGAGAGAGAGAGATGTGAGAAAGAAATGCCAATCTGTTGCCTTCTCGTAGGTGACCCAACAGGAGATCAAACCCATGACCTTTCCGTCTACAGGATGACGCTCCAACCGACTGAGCCACACTGGCCAGGACAACTGTAAGAACTTTCTTAACGGAGAAACGGGCTTTTGAGTGAAGCAGTGAGTTCCCTATTCAGAGATGCGCAAGCAGCGGCCAGCCCGCTCAGGGGGTGTCGACAGGGAATTCACGCCTCGGGGAAGATGTCAGACTAACTACTGAGAGTCTGTGGCTTACAGCGCACTGTTGGAAATTACGAGATGCTCTTACTGAAAGGCCCAAAAGAAGCTGGAGCCAGTTGGGAACAAATAACTCTTAGGCTCATGGAGTGTTCAGAGGAGGAAGCAACTATGGCAGCAACAGCAAAACACACACCAAGTAACACTTTGCAGTAATGAGGAGGCGATTACGTCCCTTCAAAAGCCCCACAGGGAGCAATAGCAGGCAAAGGTTAAATCACAGGCATTCCCTCGCATTACCTAGCCCATAACTTGAATTGCCTTTCTAATTAGCCCTGTGCTGTCAGCTCCAGAGAGCTTTCAGAACGTAGTGAGATGGCTATAAAAGTCTCTCCGTCCCCAATTGTGCATGGTCATTGTTGTCAGGACGCTGCCACCCACACCATGACATGAGCAAGAGGCACAGCAGAAGGCACTTGAACTCCAGGATGTACAGCATAAAAACACTTGGAAAAGCTAATGCATGGCCCGGCAATTCAGGGAGCATCTGCAAAGTCTAAGAGCAGACAAACATCCTTCCTAGGGTTAGAGACTTGCTTTCACGCGCAGATCTATACGTCAAGAGCCTTGGGGGGGGAGGGACGGGGTGGGGGGCAGGGAGTGACATCTAACAGGCTTAAATTTGAATTGATTCGCACTTTTTACAAAACTAACCAAAATCTAAGTCCCTAAACTACCACTTAGAAGCCCAGGTGGCAATTTTCCTTCTCCCACCTGTGCTTGGCACACGGTCTGCTATGAACACAGTGACTGCCACTTTCTGCCTGTGGTGAGAGGCAGCTCTGTATAAAATCATAGTTATTGAACAGTAGGCCACTCGTGAAAGAAGAAAAATTACTTGGCATTATTTCCTGCAAATGACAGAGAAAACCAAGGTACCATCCAAACAGAGTCTCACGTTTGCATTTCCCTACCTTCCTCTGCTGGGCGTCTGCCAGTATTTGCTGCATGGGTTCTTTCTCATTGGTGCATCCTTCCTATAGGTGTGGGGATGGGGGAGTGGGGCTGGGGACGTAGGGGTGGGAGACAGTTTTACAAATCGCAGAGAACCTGAAAAGGAGATGGGCGCATCGCCTGCCTGGAAGGAATTTATCTGGTATTTATTTTTCTCATGTGCAACTTTTCTTGGTCTCACCCAAGCAAGCCCAGCCTTTGGCTCTTCCATGGCAGAAGCTGTCAGATGGTCTCTGAGGATTTTTTTGGGTAAATGTTTAGTTAATTAGATGTCAAGCACATCAGATGGTAGATAAACAGGAGTAGTCTCACGGGTAAAATCAGTCGCTAATTATAAGAAGGAAAATTTGGATAAGAGACAAAAATACACCTAAGGATTTAGTTTCTTACTTTTTGTTTCTATGAACTAATTTTTCTTCTGGTTGTAGGTCACCATTTCTTGCTTCTTGGCATGTTTAGTAATTTTTAATTATATGCTGGGCAGTGGAAATTGTTCCTTGCTGAGCATCTGGGTTCGGTTGCCTTCCTTTAAAGAGTTGGCCTTTGCTCTGGCAGGCAGTTAAATTATTTCAAGATCCAATGGAGCCCGTGGAAGCTTGTTTTTAAGCTTTGTTAGAGTGGTCCTATGGTGGCCTTCATTCCAGGGCTCTTCTAGCCCTACTACAAAGGTGTGGCCCTTGGAAAGTCTCTACTAGCCACCCTGGGTATTCAGGATGGTCTCTCCCCAATGGTGTTTTACTCTCAAAGTGCACAGCTTCGTATTCAACCAGAGACTCAAAGGGGCACCTCTGGAGACTTCTGAAGCTCTTGCTTTACACATCTCCTTCCTTTCCAATGCCCTGCCCTTGGAGCTGCCTCGGTCTATCTTAACTCTGATCTCTGTCTTTTCAATAAGACTACTGTGTTCTGCTTGGGGTCTCTCTCCCTGCACTGGGATCTGGGAGATGCCTCCAGGTGGAAAGTCAAGGTGATTTGTAGAGCTCGCCTTTTTCATTTCTCTTCTCTAGGGATCACAGTCTTATGCTGCCTGTTGTCCAATGCCTGAAAACCGTTGTTTTACACGTTCTTCTGAGTTTTCTAGTAGGTAATGGTGGGAAGACAAGTCCGGTACCAGTTCCTCTGGCCAGAAGTGGAAGTTCTCAGTTTCCTAGTCTTCTGGTGCATTTGTTGCACTGGGTCTGCTGCCAACGGTTCATCAACAATGGGCAGTTGAATGGGAAATAAGGCACAGAAGTTGGAGTTGGAGAGGAGATTATAACTCGGTGGGAAGGCAGTCATATACATAAGCCCGCCCCGCGGAGGAAGAGCTGATGGGCACAGGTGGACTGGTCTCCCGTGTCCAGGGCCCCCGCGCTGATACCCACCTAAGCCTGGTTTAAAAAATCCCTTCCTCTTCCCATTATCAGTACCGGCCCACCCCTTGTCTCAGGCACGCTCTCTGAGAAGTGACAGGAAGCACTAATCTTGACCTAATAAACCAATTTGGACTATGGGTTGTCTTTGTCCCCAAAGTCCTGGGAACAAAGCCTAGGCAGGATGCACCTAAAAGATGCTGCCGTCATGCAGGAGAGAAGGCCAGTGGGAAGCCCCACCAGGATATGGACCCAGCGCTGCCAGGCCTTCTGGTGTTTCCAGAGATGCCAGTAATTTGGCTTTTAAGTAAAATCTCTTGATTCTTACGTATTAGCGCTAAGTTAAACTTTTTAATAAGCATGAAGAGGGCTCCTCCCCCTTCCATTCATTCAGGCAGAGCTGCCTAACTGCCCTTCCTGAGAACTGCTCATAGGTCCCCTTGCTCAGGGGTGACGGGTGCCCCTGCATCTCTGCCCTGCCTCTCCGACTTCCCTGTATGCACCCTGTGCCTCTCCCCTGCCCTGTATCCCCTTCATCGATGGTGCACCCACTATCTTTGCCCAGCCTGTTCTTTGCTCCCAGAACACCCCCCACCTTCTCCTGTTAAAACCATAAGTCTAGGGCTAGCTCAAGCTTGATGAGACCCCAGGGACGTGTTGTGAACGCTTTTAGGGGCATTTTCAATTTCTTCCCAACACAACCACCAGCCAGAATCCTTTCCCTCAGTTGCCTGGAGATCTCTGTGTATTCTGTCGTGACCCGAAGCCCAGGAGCAGGGCAGGCAGGTGCCCATTCTGTTGCCCGGGGGCATCCTGATTAGGACAATCACCCTTCCCTGGGCTTTTCCTTTTCAGCCTCTCCCTGAAGCACATCCACTGAATCACCCAGCACGCGGGATAGGCCCACCCCTTCGTAATCACAGCCTGGCTCCTCTGTTCCCTGGTCATTTTTCCATTTCCATCCTCCTCCCAAACACAGATCAACACCCCCCATTCATCTTCCAAAATAGCAATACTTGTTTAATTTTAGCACCAGTCCTCCCCTGCGTCCTTCTCAGCCTACGCCTCTCTTCCCCCACTCTTCACTCTTTCCAACCACAGCCAGCGAGCGCTACGCTGGTTCTCCTCCCGAAGGCCCTGAGCCCTGCTGCTTCTCGGAAGCGGGGCTGATGTCAGTGTCTGGGATGCTTTCCCCACAGTAGCCGTGTCTTTCCCTTAAGTTGTTATTGGTTTAGGTTCTCAACCAACTTCTATAAATAGGTCATGATAACAACCTGAACTTGATCCAGTACTTACTCTGGGCCCGGTGCTCTGTAGTCTCATCAGATTGCATTTTTACAGCCCTGTGAAATGTTACTTACTGTCTCTGCTGCGCAGAAGGGAACATGGAGAGATCATCTGTCTAAAATTGCACAAAGTAGATGATGGCAGAGGCACCATTCAAACCCCCATCCAGGTCCCCCAGACCCCAAAGCCATCATTGGATGCCACTTCCCACATCACCGCATCACCTGTCATCCAGCATATGGGTTTTCTGTGGTTGCCATCACAGGTTTAGATTTCCCTAGAGCGGGTGGGTATTCTCTCAATGTTGGGAGGCCAGAGTCTGAAACCAAGGTTCTGGCAGGGGTGCTTCTGAGGGGTGTTGGCTCCGGGCCCCCTCCCGGCCACTGGGGGGCGGCCGGCAATCCCTGGCTGTCCTCGGCTGGTAGACTCAGCGCTTCCACCTCTGCCTCTGTCTTCTAATCACCTTCTCTGTGTTTTTTCTCCCTTTCTCTCCCCTTAAAAGGATACTTGTCATTGGATTTAGGACCTACCCTAACCTGCTCTTGAGACCTTTAATTAGTTCTGGAAGACTCTTTTCCCAAATAAGAACACATCGTAGGTTTCGGGTGGACATATCCTGGGAATGGGCTGGGGGAAAGGGGAGAGAAGCCAACCATGTATGAGAGAAATCAGCGTAAGGCCCGTGGTCCCCTGCTGTTTCCAGTCTGGGCTGCAGCGCACCTGTGCCCGATGCAGACTTAGTTTATCACTGCACCGTAACATCCAAGGAGATTCCTTCAGTCCCAGAGGTTAAAGAGGATAGCGGGAGGAATCATTGGCCATCCTTCACGTGAAGGGTCCTCTCTCCTTTGTCTCGCACCTGCCTGCACACTGGATTGTGTTTCCTTCCCCCGCCCGTGGATCGGCCCTTCTCCGAAAGGTACATTGGATTTTCCTCTGTTTGATGGTCCCTGAAGTGCAATAGCTTCTCTCTTTTCTTCCCAAGTTTTCTGTCCAAATTAAAGGCTGGATAAATTCCTCAGAGTTCTTCTCCCAGAATCCCCTGGGTCTCGGTATTCTGGTCTGTCAGACAGAAGGAGTTGGGCTCAATGAATTCAGCACCTGACATTCTAGTCTTCCTACCACTTTTCAGCGTTGCTGATGGAAGCTAGCCCATGAGGTATCTAGATGTGAGTTCTAAAGAGGCCTTTTCCTCCAAGACACAGCCCCGTTCCAAGGCTCGTGGCTCAGCAAACAGAGCAAGGGCTGGATTTCAGCTCTTCCTAATACCTGTGGCCAGGTACCCTTGTACCATGAATAACCTGTCCAGCCATACCTGGCTGTCTTGTTTCCCAAGTACCAGCAGGATATGCAGTTGCCAAGAACCAGTAGACAGTCGTCATAGCCTTGGCTCAGAGCGGTGATTCTTGATCAGGAGTGGCTTTTGTCCTTCCTCCCCAGGGGACACTTGGCAATCTCTGGAGACATTTTTGTGTGTCACAATGGAAGGGTGGGGGAGACAGTGGTGGGGTGCTGCTGGCATGCAGTTGTGTCAGCTGTGAACGTGCACCTCTCACCTCCAACTGTGAGGAGCCTATTTGGCCGCAGTCCCGGCTGAAGTCCACCACCCCGTTTGCATCATTCTCAAACACAACACTCTTGGCCAATGACTGAGCTTGCAGGAATTCTAAGAGAGGCTCTTCCTGGGAGACCCAAGGATCCTCTGCTAGGAGGTTTCGGCTCCAGGGCTCCCCATTGGCCTGGGCCTGTGGTCTATGACTCTTCCCACTCTGGGCCTTCCTGCCCTCTCTCCTCCACCGGGTTGGCCTGCACAGGGCCCTGACTCTCTCCCAGCCTCCGCAGCTCCCTGCCTACTTTCCTTCGTAGGCATTTTCCCCAACTAATCTCTTACATATCTAGTTCCATCTGTTAATCAGAGGACCTGAACTAACACGATAATACACCTGCTGAAGGGGGTTTGGCTTGCATTTGACTGTGCGAAGGTCCTTTCCATGGGAGGTAGAGGGGTGAGGCGGGAAAACCTTCATTAGGATTGGAGTCTTCGGGGTTCGGGGCCCTGGGTGCACAGCCCCTCCCTGGCTCCTTCCAGCTCTGTTGCCTAGAGCAGGATACAAGCAGACCTCCTCTCGTTGTGCTTAGCAGACGTTGCACTGTTTACAAATTGAAGGCAAGACCCTCCACCAGCGGAAAGGGTACAACTCGCAGGGTGGCAACCCCTGCTTTATTGCGACACCCGTCTCACTGTGGTGGCCTGGGCCACAGTGTCTCTGAGGTGTGTCTGTGTTCAGCCTTGCTCACAGCTAAGTTTCAGTTCCTTATCAGGAAAATGGGAAGAATAAATTACCTACTCCACGGGTTGTCGTCAAGATGAGAGGCCAGCGAATGCCAGATTTCAGTGTCTGTAACAATAGCTGTAGCTGCCAGTTACTGAGAGCACCCGTGTGCTTCTCACTGAGTCCCCACAATAGGAAGTGTGTTCTTAGGGCTCCGACTTTATGGTAAGAAAACCAAGGCCCAGCGGGGCTCAGAGGCGGAGCCGAATTTGAACCCAAACTCCAGAGCCCAAGCTCCTTACACCCTGGGTTCTCCCCAAACAGCACACGCTCAGGACTGCTGGCTGTGGCCCCATCATTAAATCGGGGGGCTCTTACATGTTCCATCTCTGTGACCCCGACAAGGATCCTCGCCTAAAGATGAACTGGTGACTCTGTCGTTGTGAAATGAATCAGGATAATGGAAAACGCTCAGCTCCACACCTGGTGCCTCGTCAGTGCTCACACACTGATTTTTAGGTATCATTTCGAACGGTCAATTCCTCCTTCCTTGCAGCTCTACAGTGAAGGAGCAGTGGGTGTGTGCCCCCAGCTTGCAGATGGGGGCCTGCTAAGTGGGAGGCGAAACACCCCAGGCAGGAGCTGAGTTACAAACACTGCTCTGATGACCTTCTGCCGGTACGTGATTACTCCTGATGTCTCATCACACCCTTTGCAGACCTGCATCCCGTTACAGGAACTTTGCTCTGTTCTCACTCATTCCTCCCCGGCTCAGTCTGCTGCCTGCCCGGGGCCATCAATCATAGATGTCCCTGCAGGCAGCTGAAGGACGTTGAGGCCAGGTGGTGGCGGATCAGAGCGCTGGTCGACCTCTGGGTGTAGCCTGTGTGGAAGAAAGGGTTTGGAGGCCGCTCTGGTCGACCTGCGGCAGGTCAGGAACTGGGGTGGACCCCACGGACAGCCGTTGCCGGGGAGCCCAGGTGAGTGAGTGGCTGCTTCATCTTTGCGTGCTGGTTAGAGCACAAAGGAGTGCATGTTCTTTCTTCCTAAAATAGCAAGGAGAAAATAGAAAATGTATGTTGTGTAATTCCTTTTCTCCTCTTCTCTCCATCTGTGTTATACTGTATTAACAAGGTCAAACCAGAACTGTACAGGGATTCTGGGCCATCATAGCCAAAATGAACAGGCCGAGCTGGTTCTCAGCATTGCCCTCTGCCCTGCTCTTCCCTTCGCCGCGGCCCCCCCCCACTGTCACACGTCTCAATATCCTCGTCCTGACAGATTCCTCAGCATTTACTTCCCTGCTTCGCTTACATCAGCAGGTGTAGGGGGCTTATGACTGGCTGTTCCAGTGGATGTGTCCTTAATCCCTTCAGCTCACTCAGCAGAAGATGGGCTTTCTTGTTCCTCAAGGGACACATCTCTCAGGCGTGCTCTACACAGTATCCAGAGGTCCTGGCAGGACCAATGCCCAGGTGCCCCCAACAGTGACATCATCATTAACACCCCCCTACCGGTATCCCTCCTTTCCCCGTCTCAGTCCCCCACTCCCCCATTGGTGCCTCCCAGGATCAGCTTCTAAATCAACCACTTGCCCTTGCTTTCTTTTCTTGGGATCTGCTTCTGGGGAAACCCAAATTAAAGACATTTCCAGACATGCAAAGCTCTCTGGACACCATTTTTAGAAGGATACCAGAGGGTGTGGCCTACCCAAACAGGCCACATATTGCAGAAGCAGAAGACGTGGGATGCCGAGAGCAGTATGCAGCACAGGAGAGAGAGGACGGGGGTCCTGAGGGCGCTAGTGCAAGGAGATGCCAGGACAGTGGCTGGGTGCCAGGCACTCAGGGCCCTGGGCCCACCCGGGGCAGGGCTGACACATGGGAGAGAACCTCCCTAGGAAAACAAGCTCAAAGGAGCGCCAGGGGCCTCTGGGCTTCTTGGGAGGATGCTTAGATAATTATTTATGAATATGATCTTAAATTCATGATAAGAGCAGAACGTGCTAAGCTGATTTTTTTAAAAAAGAAGAAACAGTTATAAGTTAGCTATGCTATAAAATTATTACATTGTAAACACTGGACAGTGATCAAATCAGAGCCAGAATAACACTGTCGAGAGGATGGGAGACAGAAGGGTACACACGAGCGGTGGACTGGAGCCTTATTTTCTCCAGTGGAGTGTCCATAAAAAACACCTGCAGGTGAAAAATGGAAAGACAGCAGTTCAAGAACACTACTTAAAGGCATGGAGGTTAAAAAAAAAGCTTGGCTCCAGGGCGTGGATGCGCCTGCTTTGAAATGAACAAGAAAGGGACAGGGTCCGGGGAGAGGGATCTAAGGCCTTCCACAGCCAGTCTTGAACACTGTTTGAATCTTCACACAGTGTTTCCCTCGATGAAAACAAACAAAAAAAAAATACAGTGCCATGCAAGGCCATACAAAACAAAGTCTCAGCTAAAGAGCTAGCTTTTCAAAAAGGACAGTCTGACCCCGAAGTCGGACTGAATGGTGCTCTCTCTGGTTCTCGCTGTGTGAGGGTGTTAAAAGCTGTAACTCTCGTCCTGGTTGGTGTCCCCAGTTACACTCTAAGCTCCTTGATCCCAGGAACGGTGTCCTAGTTACCTCCACAGGCCCAGGCCTGGCCCAGGGCCTGACACCCAGCCGGGGCTCTAGTTTGCTCCCAGAACACACGCAGGAACGAAGGATGTCCAGCTGACGGGCGCACAGGGGAGGCAGAGGAGCAAGAACTCCGAGCTGCCAGAGGACATTCCAGAAGGCATCACAGAGGGAGTGACATTTATCGCGTGTCCAAGGGGGCACTGGGAGGACGGGCAAGGTGGGCAGGGGTCACCCAGGCAGGTGGGGCCGCTCTGCAGAGGCGCGGGGTGTGAGTAGACATGCAGATGTGTGTGCACGCACGTCCTGAGAGAGCGGGGTGGTCCAAACAGAGGCGGTGCTGGTGGGCAGCGGGCAGCAGGGCCTCCGCGGCCACGTGCGGGCTCTCGGAGGTCACTTAGCCTCTTCGTGCCCGAAGATCAGGGATCCCCAGAGCTGGTTTCTCGTCAGCATCACCAGGGGAGCGTTTTGGCATACACATTCCCTGGGCCACCCCAAGAGGTTATTAGCCATATCTCCGGAATTGGACCCAGGAAACTACTTGTCAGCAGATGCCTCCAGTGGCAGAGGCTGCGCCAGGGGACATGCTTGGGGACAGCATAGTGTCTTAGTTCAGGCTGCTGTAACAAATACACCATAGACTGGGTGGTTTAAACCAAGAATACATTTCTCGCTTATCTTTTACACATTTATTTGGCATCAAGGTGTCCAGGTGCTGGCAGACTCAGTGTCTGGCTTGCAGATGGCCATGCAGAGGGAGCAACAGGCAGAAAGCAAGCCCTCTCCTGTCTTTTTCTGTAAGGACACAAATCCTGTTCATGAGGGCATCTTAACCAAGTCGCAGAGGTCCCATCTTGAAATAATGTCACATTGGGGATGAGGCTTCCACGTAGGAATTTTGGGGGACGCACACATTCAGTCCAGAGTGAGGAGGAAATGGGGGGCTCAAAAACCCCATTGGATACTTTCCTGACATCCTAAGTGGATGTAGGGAGTTTAACCTCTTTGAAGTAGAACAAAAGGAATTAACTCTGTTGTGTTGTTTAAACCACAGACACTACAGAAGAGTCCCTTTGTAACGAGTCCCTCATTATCCCTGAAGCTGCTGTGTCATCGCTGAACCGAGGTGACTTAAATGTGGAAAAGGACAATCCATTTTCAGAAGACCTGCTGTCCGTACTAGAATTCAATAGATTATCCCATTTTCCCCCTCCTATAAATTAGTAACAGTAACACAAATTCTGAAGTCAGCTGGCATATGTCACATCTAATATGTGATGTCAGTGCTGTTCAAAATACCCAGTTTTACTGAGGGAAAATGAGGTAAAAACACTCAAAGGAAATGCTGTTCCCCGAATCTGCGTAGTTTGATTCCTAGGCTGACGTTCATTTATTTTGGTCTTGTCTTACTTTAAGATCAACCAGTTGTCTCTGAGTTCCAGATTGGGAGGCAGGGAGCTTAACTGCTGTAGCGAATACAAGAAAATGTGAGCCACGAGCGCAGTTCAAAAGGAGATTAGAAGCTAGCTGGGGAGATAAGACATTCACATGACAAAATTACTAATGGTCCACTATCATCACTTAGCACTATATTCTGAGACCATGTGAATGGTGCACAGGAAGTCAGCTATAAGAATTCAGATGAGGGGGAAAGAGCTGTGGGCTGAGCTGGTCAGGGAAGGCTTCATGGAAGAGGTGTGATCTGGGCTGGGCTCGAAGGCTAGGGGAGATTTCACTGGACAAAGTTGAGGAGAGAGACCCCTGGGGCAGGGGGTGGGAGAGGACGTGAGTCCAGATGGGAGAACATGTAAGACATGTTCAGGAGACAATGCCTGATGGAAGGAAGGTCCTAACGTGGGAATCACTGGATGAGAGACTGGACACGATGTTTAAGGGGTGACCCTGGAGGACTCTGAATGCCCAGGCTCAAAGCAGTGGGCGGAGGGAGTGGCCAACGACTTGTGATTAGGTGAGAGAAGTGGCAGCTGGACGTGGAATCGGGGACCGCTGGCCTGGAGGAGGGGTGTGCAGTGGATTTGGGAAGTGATGAGACCAGCTAGGGGCCGATGGTAAGAGGGTGACTCTAAGGGAATGAGTTCTGAGTTGGACCATGGGCTCTGGACTGACAAGGACGGAAAGGTGGCCGCAGACCTTGTAATGGACAAGTAAGAGGCTCCAGGACAAGCTGTGGTCAGCAGAAGGGAGAGAGGACGCAGCCCACCCTGGTGTTTCGTGCAGAGTTGTGGGGTGACGGGCATCATTGTGGCAAATGGGGAGGTCAGAGGGTCAGGCTGGTTTGGGGAGAAAGGAAGAGATTTCCGTTGTGAGCTTGTTCCGTGTGAGCAGGCAGACAGGCAGCCGGAGGTGTGGGGCTCATGCAGGAGGAAGTCTGAGACTGAGTCATGGCCATGCAGGTGAGAGCTGAACTTGAAGAGGGAAGATCCAGTCATTCATTCAATGACATCTGGTCAGTACCGATGATGTCGGGCGTTTCCAGGAGTGCTGGGGATAATAGGGGGCGAGCGAAGCGGACACTTCCCTTATGCAACTTGTCTTTTATGATGGGGAAGCTGACCTGCACCCGGCAACTTTACAGAGATCTAGGGGAAGGAAGTCGAAAGAGAGACAGCAGGCAGCATTGAATTTTTAGGGGATGGGAAGAGAAAGCAGAAGGATTGTGGAAGGCGGGGTTATTCCAAACCGGAACACAGAGAGAGGAGTCCGAGGGCTCTGGGAGAGGGCTGGGGCTGGGGGAGGGTCGGCCTCGGCTTTGTAGCAGGGACTCGAGGCACAGCACAGAGTTTCATGTTAGGCACTTAACAAAGAAGAAAAACGACCACATGCCCCCTCCCCAAGACTCTTTCACTCTGTGCTGAGGACTCAGCAAACAATCAGCCCGCCTCCCAGTGCCTTCTGCATTCATGTTGAGGCCCCCAGTTCTCCCACGAAACACTCACTACTGTGGATAAGAAGGCAGGGCTGTGGATGTTATAGATTTTAGAAGGTTGTCATAAATGTTGATATTTAAAAATGAAACAAAGGATTCCTGTGTCACAGTGTAGTGATGTATAGTTTGGATTCTTTGCTTACAGTAAGAGAAACCAATTGAAATAATGTAACACAAAAGCAGACAGGGGAAGAGTTCATATGTATTGGGAGGAAGGAATTGAAGGACAAACGGCCCTGAGAAAGACAAAGCTCTTGGCCCAACTCTAGAGGCCTTGGAGTAGGCACTTGGGGACTGTCCTTTGAGGGTCCTGTGCCCAGAATGACAGCCCCAGCTGGCTTCCCGCTGGTGGAAGTTTCCCCCAGAGTTGGGACAGAGAGCTAGTGGCTTGGCTCCAATGAAGTGCCCCTCCCTTGGCCATTGGTGTCATCCAGGGAAGAGGCCATGATGGCGGGCAGTGCCCCAGCCCCCATCAGGGGCCATCCCCCAGCTGCCAGGCGTGGCTCTTCCAGTCTCTCGCTGGTGACTTCAGGCATGCCACTTCTCTCTCTGGGCTTCAGTTTCTTCAGCTGTAAGAAGGGGTTTGAACTGGAAGACCCCAAAGAATGACTAACACCTCTGCGATTCTTTTTAGGATAAAAAGTTCTTTGCTATCTATTGCAACATTGGGTTCTTCAAGTGTAACGATCATTGCACAAACTTTATATAAACCTCTGCAGCCCACCACTTACCGGTTGGCGTCTTGCTGTTCTGACGGTTGTGGGCATAAGGGTTGGTGGTGTTCTCCATACACCCGCAGACAGGGTCGTCTCGTTTCAATCAAATGGAAAAGTAACCGAGGCAGGAAGAAGCTGAGTGTGACAGCTCTGGAGAAATGAGCTGTTTATGCATATCCTCGGGAGGAAACGAGGTACCCACAGCACTATCTTAGGAGCAAGACTCTTCACCTCCCCATCATAAAAAGTAATAAGATTTTCATTTACAATAGCACCTGTTTCATTTTGCAGGGTGGAGGGCAGGAAGCATCTCGCTTCCTGTTCTCTAGCAAAATGAAGTTCGCCCTCGCAGTGTTGCATGTACCTAGTTGCGTTCCTTGTACCGATGGCGAATGGGAGTGTGGATTTGCTCTTGGAGAGCATCAGTATGTAACTCACACAGCTCACGCAATGCCTCAGAGGGCAAACGTTCCCCCCTCAGTCAGGCTGGATACCCAAGCGCTCCATTCAACTCCTCAACATTAATGAATTTTCCATTTTCCTACCATTATCGTTGGCAGACATTTCCCGATCCCCTACTTGGGTCATAGATTTGGGGCCTGCAAGGGATCCTAGAGATAATCCACTTCTTTATTAACTCAAGTTAATTGAGTTAATTCACAAGAGGTTAAGTTTATCAGTCAAAGTCACAGAACTCAGAAAGCAGGTTTCCTGACGCCCGTCTGAGAGCCCTTTACACTTCGGCGCTCTGCCCAGGGGGAAGATTGCAGGACATTGTTTTGTTACCCCCAGTGTCCTTTCATGAACAAACAGTGACAAAGAGCCAGCGCTGCGGAAGGGAGGAGCAGGGGAGGGGCGGCGTGGGAGGAGGGCGGCGTTGTGAAACCAGACACGGGTTATAAATTACAACGGGGAAGCAGACAACACTGTGTTATGGAGGCTCACTTTGTAAACCCTCACCCAAAACAGCAGTGAGGGCCGAAGATGACTCAGCCATGGTTTTCTTAAATTTCCGCAGTGCCTTTTCGCTCTGCTCCTGAATGCCAGCAGGATGTTGTCAGGCACCTGTGTCTCAAACTAGTGAGCAGGAGCCTAGGCTGACAGTTACTCTGGGAACGCTGTGTCCTGGCCATCCACTAGAGGTGGGTAATTTCACTCCTGGGCTGGCCGGCCTGTGAGTTTTTCACATGGCCTGAAGGGGTGGCCCCATCCGAGCTCTGGACTGGCCTGTCCCCACCCAGTCTTGCCTGAGGGCCCCAGCTCAGTGGGGATTCTGTTTGGGAAGGAGAACAAAGGAAGAAAACAAAGCCACGTCCCCCCATCCTGTGTCCAGTGCAGGGGTCCTGATGGAGCTCCCCAACCTTCCCTCCAGGAGGGATCTCCCCACCTAGGCGAGATCCAGTCTCCATCCGTCCCTCTACCCACCCAACTCCCTGAGCATAGTTTAGGGATCCTGGGCACCTGAAATCCAACTTGACACCGCTGGTTACTATGTGTTCTTTATGGTGGCCACCTCTGCTGGGTTACGCAGCATGGAAAATGAATACACAGGAAACATCAACGGTTTTGAGTCTGTAAAGAACACACGACTGACAACCACACCAAATGGGTCATTTTCACCACAAGGATGTCCTCTGTCTGTCGCTGACACCCACACTGTGATTGCCCTCGCTGGTATGGGGGCACAGAGACTTGCTCTTTGGGAACAGGCACTGGATGCCAGTTTTCAAGAGCTGCTCCTGGTGACTGGCCTCTGGTCGCCGCCGTGTAAAGTCCTTTTTAGGGGGATTTTTTTTGTCTTCTTAGGGGCTGCAGAGATGGCCAGGCTTCCAAAGGAACGAATTACTTTTGCTTTTTGCAAAATATAAACTTGGACAACCAGTTTGAACGCTTGAATACTTAAACCACTTGAGAAACACTTGTAATCAAACTCTCGGTGCTTGAATACAAGATTCCTACCAGGACACAATTTGAACCTCACTTTAAGTAAAACGATTTATTTACAATGATCGTGGGGAGGTGGGCAACACATGCATCCCCTGGGGTGGGGGGGAGCCCAGCCTGCCCAGCAGGGAGCTTTCCATTGCCACCAGCCACGGGAGACACCACCTCTACAGAGGGAGCCAGAAACTGGGAGCTGTTTCCTCCCTCCCATCCCCCTGCGCCCATGGCCCCGGGCCCTACACAGCCCACTCCAGGGGCAGCGTGACCTGATGGAGAGGCGCCAGAGTCTGGAGTCCCACAGACTCGGGTCAATCTACCCACCGCCTCTGTAACCAGGGACAAGGGCCCGTCTCCCGGAGCCTCAGTGGAGCTGTACATGCACTTGGGCACTGCGAGGGTGACCTGGGATGAAGGCTATGCTGTTGGGCACAGAGTCCAAGCTGGACGATTGGCACCTCTTACTGTAGTTTCACGAGCAGGGTCGGCAAACTTTTTGGCTCTGTCATAAGCACTGGTTCTGCACTTAATCCTCCCGATCAGCCTTGTTCTATGCAGGTATCTCCTCCCAGTTGTACAGGTGAGGTGACCAAGTGGGCAAGCAATTTGTTGAAGGCCCAGTGGGCGGCAGAGGCAGGATGTCCGTGCGGGCAGGAGGCGGTTTCCCAGGAAGCTCACGAGCCCTACGCTCCGGGGCCCCTCTCTTGCACACACTGCTCCCCAAGTTCTGCAAGGTGTGCATGCGGTCACGTTTTGGGTACAGTTTGCAAAGTTACCATGCTTCGTTTGCAGGCCATTCAGACCACCCGCCTCTTTGCACGTCAGGCTCCCCCTCACTTCTGCCGGTTTGATGCCGGAGTGGCCGGGGGTGCCGTGAGGGTCTGGCTGAGGGGCGGGTGAACTGGGTGACAGCTCATTCAGTTAGTGGGGTTGTTGTCATGGTTTTTGGTCACTTCTGCATGGAGTCAAGTTATCACCTACCTTCCGGTTGTAAGAACAATGTCTAGATTGCTCCAGCCACCATGTGCACCAATCCACCTGCAATCGGGACGGGTCGTACTGGGTGTTTTCCACCAGGACTGTGTAAGAAGCAAAGAAACAAGGCTTGGGTTGCATGACACTACATCGCTGGTCTCTGGAGAATTCTTCCAAATGTTACATCTCAAATATATATAAAGAACATCATAGAGTTTGCAAATTTAACAACAATCCTTTATGAAAAAAAGCATGATGTTACCAATAAGTTGTGAAGCGAAAAGAAATATTTCTAAGTTAGCAACAGTAATGGCAACAGCAAAAACATGTTGCTAAATCATGCTGGAGCAAAGGCCAGGTTTTCTTTCTTTCACTGATTAGAAAATGTCACAATTGCTGTGGCAGGAACAGGAGATCGGAGCATAAGTAGCTATTTCTCTGGACATTTAGGCTGTGGTACTTGTCACATTTGAAATTTGCTGTAATTCCTTTTTTCATTCCAAATAAACTCGATAATCATACTTTTTGTTCTCTTTTTCTTAAAGAGGGCTCAAAAATTGCCTGAGTTTCAGGCCCCACAAAACATGCCTGGAATCTAGGGCACCTGCGCAGAGCCTGCGCTCCCGGTGCCAGGGCTGTGTCCCACCAGAGCAGGTCACAGCCGTCAGCCTGTCCCTGGGAAAACAGCACTTGCTCACGTTCCCCTAAAATCTCCTGTCAGGTTTTAAATTTACAGACAGGCCTCTCTGACCCTAACTCGGACACTTCTCGTGGGGACGCCTGCACACTCTGCTCCTGCTTTCTCCAGTAACACATCACCGGGTTACTGTTTTTTACAAAACATAACTTACTACCTCCAGGACTTACGAGAGGCTAGATGGCGCTTTGTCCTCATCAGGGAGGTTCCCTGCACAGTGTGGGATGCTCTGTGCAGCTCAGGGGTCCCCAGGCAGGGTCACAAGCAGCGGGGAGGTCTCTGGGAACTTCAGCCCACCCCCACCCCAATTCCTTTTTCTCTCCATCACCTCACTGGGGCTGGAGGAAGCAAGGGAGAGAGGGGTTTGGCCTGGGGGCTCAAGCCAGCTTTCCCATCATTCTCAGTTTTACTTTCTAATAGATAAAGTTAAACCCCTTTCAATGACTGAAGTAATTTTTAGACATTTGGTCTTAATTCTGCCATCTCTTTTTCTGTGCTTTTGGGGATGTTTTTGGGGACCGGGTGAAGTTCTGTTTGGTTTTCCTTCCTTGCTATTACCTTAGTTTTCTCTTCTTCTTCACAACATTCATTGTAGTTTGTTTACCTTTGTTTTCAAGCAAGAGTGAATGCCCTACATCTGTTTTTAAGTCTTTTAAGGGACATTTAAACTACAGTTTCTATAACCATCAAAGTCGGGAGTGAAACAATACCTTCTGACTTGATCTAAAGAAAAAGAAAAATGAGGTATGCTTTTATTTACTCCTTCCAAATTTTGGTCATGTAACTTAGAGGTGAAAGCTAGTATTTTAGAAAATATTTGTATTCACATTTCTCATGTTCTTTCTTGGAGAAATCTGTCTCCATAATGATGTGAGCCACTTGTCTGAGTTCTCCAGAGTTTGTGACCTTCACTTCTAAGTTCCTCAGCTAAACAACTTTTTGAAGGTGGGTACCATGCTTTCCCTAGAAACGTATTTCTCAGCCCCGAGAACTCAGTGGCATAATATTAGGATGGTTGTTTTCTTCATTCATTCTGTGGCTGTATGTTTGTGACCTCCCCTAGAGAGATATGTACTGGACTAAGACCTAGGTCACAAAACATGTGACGCTTAAAGTCTGAGATCCAGCTTATATGATGCTCTGGACTGAATGTTTCTGTCTGCCCAAAATTCCTGGGTTGAAATGTTAATCCCAATGGGATGGTATTTGGAGGCAGGGCCTTTGGGGATTGATTAGGTCATGAGGGTGGAGCCTTAGACAAAAGCACTTCATGTTTTAGGGATCTGCTGTGGTTTCTACTTTGTAAATAAGAATAGCTTCCCTATCGAATGGCATCCAGTGTTAGCTTAGGATGGCACCTTGTGCCATTGGCACTGCCCTGGGTGTCATAAATGTTCATTGAGTGACTCAGCATCTATGAGCATCATCTTTGTCAACTTTCATATGCTCTAAGAGATAGATGCTACTGTTATCCCGGTATCATGGATAAGGTTCAGCTACTTGCCCAAGATCACGCAACTGATAAGGGGCGGGGTGAAAATTCTACCCCAAATCCATCGAGCTCCAAAGCACCGGCTTCGAACCACCAGGCTGTGGTGCCTCTCGTAGTTTCCTGATGACCCCTTTATGGGTCTGTCACAACCTAATAAGCCAAATGTCTTCCTCTGCCCGGCTGCGGCAGTCCTTGGTGGCAAACTTATCATATGGCTTCAACTGACTTTCCTAGCTCTTGTTCCTCTGCCATAAGCAATGCCTCTGGACCATCATTCTACTCTTAGAAGGGTTTTGCAAATCATGTGATACTCTGCGTAAGGTCCCAAGGAGGCAGAAATGAAAGAACCGACTTGAAACTGCTCTCCAACGCCCCGACAGCCACCTTCAGCAGGAAACGGGGACACTGAGTGGACCCCATCTCCAGCAATTCTGTGGTGCAGCCAACTTGGAATACTCCATTATATTGTCCTAATGATGCTGTGACCTTTTCTTGTAAAATTCAAATGTCGAAGGTTCTATTTCTACCCTGGTTTGTACTTTACATGGCTTTATTTGATTCTTTGCTCTTATCTTTTTGGATAGAACTTTAAGAGTTTTCATGTCCTTTTAGGGACACTGTTTAGTATGTGGTATCACATGACTTGCTGTCTCTCTCCAGAGACTGCAATTATTCAGTCTTCCCTGGTCTCCCCTTGTCTCCTAGCACCAGGGTTATTCACGAATAGGCTGTCGATATCCAAACAGGATGCATTAACTTTTGCTCCTGGGGGGAGCTGTGCAAGGTCAAGCAGCCAATTAAGATCTTACCTGCTCTTAAAAAGCATGACGTTTTCTGCCCCCTGCAAGGACTCCAGATGGAAACTGAGATTTGCAAAGGAGGAAACTGCTCCCGGATTCATTTCTGCAGGGCTGAAGTTTAGCTCTTGTTAAGTCTTAAAATGTTCAGAAGATGCTTGCTCA
Source organism: Micronycteris hirsuta (assembly GCA_004026765.1). Taxonomy (NCBI): domain Eukaryota; kingdom Metazoa; phylum Chordata; class Mammalia; order Chiroptera; family Phyllostomidae; genus Micronycteris; species Micronycteris hirsuta. The sequence goes on from PVJI01003010.1 coordinate 57,587, forward strand.
GACCTCTTACAGATTTAAGATACTACTAGCTAACGTCTACTTTCCTCTCCCCCCAAATCTGGGAGGAGGAAGTGAATATTTTCTTTGCTGAAGTGTTTAGAATGGGTAATTGCTTTCAGATCGGGCATTTTTATGAGATCAAATGAGAAACAAGGTCTTAAATTCTCCATTTCCCTCAAATTTTATGAGCTTAAAAAATTTCTATTGAGAATTTTATTTTTTATGCTGTAACTTTAATAACTCCATTAGAGCTTTTGCTTTTTCCCCTGATATCCAGCTGTGTACATTTGGGTGCAGATGTAATTTTCTCTGGACACAGCTAAGAGGAAGCTTCTTAAAAGGTTTAATATCTTCTAAACTGTGAAACATAGCATTTCTCCCGGGAAGATGGTGGGCATGTATTGACTTATTCAGGGGTCTGCGGACTTCTTCCGGAAAGGTCTAGATAGCAAGGACTTAAGACTTTATACAGTGTCTGTTGTAGCCACTTTACCAGTGTAGTCTGGAAGCAATCATAGACCATATCGACCAAGTGAGGATGGGTCTGTCTCAGGAAATTGTTTTCATGGACATTGAAATTTGAATTTTATATACTTGCTACATGTCTTAACATATTATGACTATTTTGCTTTTCCCCGCCATTCAACGATGTCCAGTCACCCTCTCTACTGGGTTACATGAAAAACAGGCAGCAGGCCAGATTTGGCCCACGGCCAGATAGTTCATTGACTCAGAGACTAATTTGTTGAGTTAATAAGTATGTTTTGAGCATGATGTACAAAGAACAAGATAGGCATAATACCTGCCCTTATATTGCTTGTGGAAGAGAAAACTATTTGGAAAAGTTGAAAACAAGGACATTTCCCAACTGGGGGAAAATAATAGCTTACATTTAGTCAGGTTCCAAGCAATCCTTCCAACAGGCTTGACCATAAGCATTTCTGCAAAGTCACTCTGAGTTCCATAGAAAACTGAGGTTTTGAGTCAAGGTTGCCGGTATCTCTGTACTACAGACACAAATCATTTTTCAGTCTGTGAAATACAGGGATTTAATGCATCTCAACAAACTTCTACTAAAAGTGTAAGCTCCTTGCAAGCGGGGCATCCTACTTTACCCATGTCCTTCCCATCAGCCCCGCTCAGCCAGGCGAGAAAAGGTTGGTGAGTCGAAGCACTCCAGTTTTCTTACAAATGTCCCATTAAATGTGATGGCCACCAGCTCCTGTGTCTATTTAAATTTAGATTTAGATTAAATGAAATTTAAAATTTAGCTTCTCATCTGCACTAGCCACACTCAGATCTTCAATAACCACATGCCTTGGACGGTATAGGTATAGATTTCCATCATCCTAGAAAGTTGTCTTGGACAGAGCTTCTTGGAACAGAGGACCACTCTTCTGCTTTCTGCTGTTGCTCTCAGGCAAATTCATCATGAAAGTGTGGATTCTGTCATCTGTCCCTCCTTCCGCAAATATTATAAATCTGATTAAGAAGATGGTTGCACTGTAGGATGACAGCAGCCTTGTGGCGTAGTGGAGGACTCTCCTCAAATCTGCACATAAAAATAGGTAAAGGAAATGAAAACAGAAACTCATGGCTAATATTCACAAAAACACTGAGGTTTTTGTGAATAGGTAGGAACACACCTCCGACAGCCATAAGAATCTGTCAGTGCGAAAGGAAGTAGAGGAAGCAATAGAGACCTGAAGGTCCTGGACAAGGAGAACCCCAAATACCTGGCAGGTAGTCACTGGAAAACAAATCCTATCAATTTGTGAACAATGAGGAAAACTGGGACTGGGCAAAGTAGAGGGATTTCTTGACAAGTTCTGAATGGGGAGGAAGTGGTGCCCGTGAACCCGCATCTGACTTTCCAGGGCTCCTTTGCAGGACAGAGACCCACGCAGAGGAGAACCACCTTGGAGTGGAATTAAAATTGAGCAGGATATGGACGATAGGGGGAAAGGGAAGAGAAAATCCAGATAAAAGTAAGAGAGAGAAATAATATCAGGAAAATTCAGAATGTGAGCCATGATAAGTTTGCATACTTGAAGAAAACAACCGAATAGGAAACTGAGAAATTAGAAAATATGTTCTGAACCTCACATCCTACTAAAGGTTCAGGAGAAAGCAAGTTCATATAAAATTGAATATGTACAAATCCAGGTCAAGTCCATTCAGAGTTATTATGAGTCTAAGGAAAGGAATCATATGTTTAAAGACAATGAAGGCATGCCAGAAAGGCAGCCCCAGGAAACTGTAATCTGCCATCTCAAATGAGCAGATGGCATTTGGAAAAAGGTGCGTGACATAAAAGAACAATGTCAATTAAAATGAGGAAAGCTCAGAAAAGAAACACCAAATTCAGGAAAGAATTAGGAATAAAATTTTAGGAGATTTTTTTTTTTAATGAAGGCTAAACTATAAGAAACATGAGAGTGAGTGATTTTAAAAATCAAAAAGAAAGAAAGGAAGGTAAAAGGATTGAAGTAAAGGTGTCAGAATGGAAGATGGGCAAAGCATATCCAATATGCAGATAATTGGCTGCTTGGAAAAGGAAATGAAGCCAGGGAAAACTAAAGCAAGGGAGGAAAACACATTGAATGTAATTTAAGAAAATTTTACTGAATTATTTAAGAAGATTTACAGTTAAGTACTGAAAACATACAAATATCTGAGAATATCAACTCAGAATGACTAGTATCAAGGGATATTCTAGTAAAATTACCAGACTTAAAAAAATTCTTTGGACTTCTAGACAAAAAGGGCAAGTGACTCAGAAGAGAAAGAAAATTGAATTATCATTAGATTTTGACAGCAATGCCTTATGCCAGAAGACATTAAAGTAATAACATTAATATAGGGTGGGACAAAAGTAGGTTTACAGTTGTTTGTATGGAAAATAATACAATAATTAATAAATAATAATACAAGGATAAACTCTTAGTTTTGCATTTTCTCAACTGTAAACCCAATTTTGCCCACCACTGTATAGTCTGGGGGGAAAAATGGGAGCCAAAGATTTTATATCCAGAAAAACTGACTTCAAAGTGTAAAGGGTGCAATGTACTTTCAGCAAGTTAGAACTCAGTGAGCAGCTTGTGTAATCCTTCTGAAGATATACTAAAGAAGGAGCTCAGACCTCCAAAAGAACTAGAGAGATATTTACATAAAGACTGGCAGTGAGCATATAATTATTTGCAAAACTAATACTAATGATGCTTAAAAGGTAGAGCCGTTGAGACAGATAGATAGATTATATATATTACCCATCTCTATATAGATAATATTACCTATCTATATATCCTGGAATATATTGTCACAGCAGACGGCAAGAAAGTTTTCAAAGACCACCAGGGTCACGCGAAAAGGATTCACCAGCCAAACTAAACAGGCTCCCATTTGCCATAGTTGGCACAATTTTTGCCCCAATAAGGATGATAACTGCAATGAATTAAAACCCATCAAATATATTTTAAGTCCATGAGTTCACAATAATAGTTTAAAAAAACCGATCAACTTTATAGGCCTTCATTACCTCCAATACTGGTAAATGAAGGGAAATAATGATGCATTTATCTTTTTTTAATATGAACTGTACTACTGGGTAAACAAATCATAGATGAGGGAAAGCATCTCTGTACAAAAGCATTCCGATGAAAGCAAAAAGGAAGTCACAATATCACCAGTTGGAAATCCCCAGTGAATCAGCAGACCGAGGCAGTACGCAGCAGCAGCTGCCAACACCAGACTAGACACTGCTCCCGACCAGAGCACAGCTTGCCTGCGGTCCTGCCAGTGCCATCAACCCGGGGTCCGAGCAGGCCTCTGGGTCCAGCTGCAGTCTGCAGGAAGCAGGTAGGAAGGAAGGACACACTGAACTGTACAATGAGCATGTGATCGACCAACCCAGACTGCTGGCAACTCTGCAGGTGAAATGACTCAGGTTTTTCAAAACATAAATGCAAAGAAAAAAGGGGGATGGAGATACCTCTGGAGATTAAAAGGGATTTAAAAGATGTAGCAAATAATTTTGAAGTGGCAAAATGAAACCGGAGCCTAGGGATACACACTTGAGTGAAAAAAAAATACAACAACTAAAAAGAAAGCCAAGGAAGTGATTCCTACAAAATGCCATGATGAAGGGGGTTATGAGCAGGGAAGGGCCCCAGGGGGAGGTCTGGGTGGCCGACCAAGTTCAATTTCTTGTCTGGTGGTTACAAGAATACAAACCATATACAATGAGCTATACATTTGTTTAATGTGTTTCTCTGTATCTGTTTTTATTTCTAAAAGCAGCTGGTGCTGGCCTCTATTTCAGAGAGGCTGGTGTAACCAATGTGTCAGGACAGGTTACTCTCTCTCTCCTTTAGCCCCAGTTAGATCAGACACGAGGGCGGGGAGGGGACCTACTAGATCTCCAAGATCCCCAGGCAATCCTGTGCACAATCAGGCTTGAGAAGTCCCACCCACACCGTGGTTCTCCGGGGACTGGACCAGCAGCTTCAGGATCACCTGGGCAAATTCTAAGTGCATTGCCTTCACCTGAGGACTTGCTAGAACTGCAAATTCTCTGGCTCCCCTCCATCTACTAAACCAGAAGCTCTGCTGGTGGATGTAGCAATCTTGTTTTAACAAGTCCTCCCTGTGGTTCTGAAGCAAGTTCTAGTTTGAAAACCATTGGGCTACACCAACCAAATGACCTTCTCCGGTTTGCCAACACCCCACGCCTGTGCAGAGATGGAAAAGCCAGGCGCCCTAGAAAGTGCGTGGAGTGGCCAGGACATCCGACCTAGAGACCTGCCTTCCCAGGACAGTAAGTACCAGAGGAAATGCAGATGCATGTTTGGGCTATTTTTCCAATGGTGGCAGTCTGGAAGGTCCTCTCAACCCCGATAATGTAACAGGAGGGGATGATGAGTATTGCTTTGGAGCAGGCATATTTTCAAGTCGGAGCTGGTTCCATTACTGAACCTTAATGAATCTTAATGATAGCTTCACTGAAATCAGGATGGAGATTTCATGTGCAGAAATTGTGCTTTCAGAACCACGAAACAATAGCAACAGCAACAAACCGTGGGTCTGTGCTCACCTGAGCCCTCAGAGCACAGCCGGCCGTCGCTGAGCGCATTAGGAGGCTAGCACAGCCAGAGCGGAGGCCCACGGGCTTAGGTCTTGGCCAGAAGAGCCATTACTTTCTTATTTGTAAAGGCGGGGACAGGTTTTGTGCAACCTTTCATCTAAGCAATGTGTAAGCGACAAAGTCTGCAAATGGCTGTTTTCCTTTGAGGAGATTTGGCTCTAAAACCAGGAAACTTTTTCCATTTGCTTGTTGGTAAAGGGGGATGTTTTAAAAGTGATGTTAGGGAGAGAATATGATGATTCCCCCAGGGTGTGCCTTGGCTCTCTGTAGTGACTCACTAGCGGGATGGGATGCGTTCTGTTTGCCATATGCTAGGAAGGCGCGGGCTTTGTGCTGGTCCTCCGGGACTCGGAGAGAGGCCTCCTGCCCCATCCTGCGCCTGAGCCTCAGCCAGAGCGCACCAGTGCTGCGGGGTACCCGAGCTCCAGCTGGCACCAGTGACTTCTTCACAGCACCTCCAGAGCCGGGGATGCCCATTTCAGAAATCAGGGAGGAAAATGACTGTCCCCTGAATCACCTGCACATGAGATGAGGGCCATTGGTTACATCAACTAGATTCTTGGGCAACCATGGACAGAGGTGCTCCCTGGCCCGAGGGATCTTGCAATGTGATGGGTAGACAGACACTAAACCAAGATCAATACAGTGTGGCCACTGCTTAGTGATGGCGTGTGTCTTAGTTCAGAAGGAATGTGGATGGTCCCTCTCCGGTGAAGCAGGATGGCCTCACAAAGAAACTAGACTTTGAGTTGAAGAAAGAGGGATGTTTGGGAGGTGGAGGCAGACAGATAGTGGCAGGAGGCTCCTGCTAAAAGGACCAGCAGGGGCTAAGGACCAGGGGCATGGAGCAGCATCTAATCCTCTGGTTCCCTTTGTTCCAGTGGAAACTGCAAGGTGCAGAAGCAGCAAACACAATGGGCGAGAAGGTCCTGTCACTGACTGAGCTAGGTTTTAATCCAGTATTCACGGGGAGAGGATTTGCAGACTTCCGCGCAAGGGAAGAACATGAAAATAATAGTTATTCTCAGCGTTATTACTGCTATTTACTCGATGCCTACCATGTGCTAAGTGCTGTACTAAGCAATTCAGTTCAATCTTACAATGACTCTGAAATGAATATTAATCTCCTTCTTCTACATATGTATGAGGAGATAAATTCAGAGAAGATAAGCAGCTGGCCTATAATTGCTATTTACCGAAAAGTAGCTAAGTCCTAAGACCCAGGGCAGCTTGGCTGGAAAGGCTGAACTCACAGCCCTTTGCCACTGTGGCGTCTAGATTGGAGGGGTTAGGGCTAGAGAGGGGGGTGGCCACATGGTGGGGGGGGAGTGGCAGAACTGAGCTAGCACTAAAGACATCTGAATGTAGAATTTTTCAATAACAATTATGCCATGTTCAAGTATGTAGAAATTACATCCACAGCACTAATGTGTTCATTTGTTCATTCATTCATTCATTTATTCATCCAATCTACCATATGCCAGCATCGTACAAGGAGCTGGAGACTTAAGATGAACAAAACGGGCATGGCTGCCCCCGACCCCTCCCAGGAGCCCACAGTGTACTGGGGACCCAGTCGTCGTTTAAGTACTTATACAAACATGGTTTATATTGACAACCATGACTGGTGCTCTGAGGTCAGTGTTTCCGAGCTTTTAGACCCTGTAAGGTGGTGGGTAGCCCAGGTAGGGAGGACTGGAGAGGCCTCACAAAAGGAAGGTCTGAGGAGTGGGCAGGAGCTGAAAGGTGGCCTGGTCAGGCGGGGAGCAGGATGCCCCCACAGATGGAGCCACAGGTGGCAGAGTCCTGGGATGGGAGGGGCGATGGGGACGGAGAAACGGGAAGCAGTCTGGTGCAGCCGGAAGCAAGGAGAGAGAGAATGGGAGTGGGCGGGGAGAGGGGGCAGGGTGCCCGCGAGGGCTGTTCTGCGAGGGTCACGCAATGGTGTCAGAATCTGGGCCTCTGGAGTGAAGCGTTGGCTCTCGACCTTGAGCCACGTTAGTGTCACCAGGCAAGCTTTCAAAATGCTGAGTGCTGGGCCCTGACTTTAATTGTTCTGGGGTACAGTCTGGGAATTGGGATTTTAAAAGGTGGTCAGGTAATTCTTATGGGCAGGTATGCCTGTGGCGAACCACTGGATTAAACGTGTTCAGTGCACACATAGCATCTGATTTCCATTTTGAAGGTTCGGTCTGGCTGTCGTGCTGAGAAGGGGTGGGCAGGGCAGGTGGGGAGAGACCCCAGCGAGGAGGCGCCCCAGCGAGGAGGTGAGAGCAGCACCCTGGGCGGCTGGGTTCCCGGGTTCCTCAAGGGCTTGTCCGTGTCTGTCATGGCAGCCAGTGATTTGTCATTGTTAGAAAGTCGGGAGGGGCCTTTCCTTGAGTTCTCTTTCTTTTTCTCCTTGTACTGAAAAACAATACTAAGTCCAATCTGTCTCCTTCAAGTTAAAAAAAAAAATTGGCCTAATTTTTGCTTCTTGGGAAAAGGCAGAACAAACTTCCTTCCTTTTCCATATGACAGCTTGTCGATCATGGAAAACAGTGACTCTGGTGCCCTAAAGCCACCCCTTCTTACAATAGATGCCGGAACTTAGAGCTGTTTCTCCCGTCGAGGGTCTAGATCCCTCCACGGCTCTACTTTGTCACCACCACCTCCTCTTCAAATTTGCTACTTTTTGTTACATAAGGTTTTCTTTCTCTATTTTGTTTTAATAAGGCATTTCGGCGGCTGAAAAAATGCTAAGAGAAATTATTGTGCCAAGAACACGAGCTTTGACTTTGAAAAATTATCCATTTGTTTCTATAACAAATCATACTAAAATTTTATATATATATATATATATATATATCGGCACTTAAAGTTTTACTCTTGGCCTTGGAAAGAGTTGAAGCCAGCATTTGAAATTTTAACTTTCCTATTTGTTCTATATGCTTAATTACCATAATTTTTTTTTTAGCAAGAAGGTAGAAGCTACAGGGAATTTTCCCTTTCATTTTTCTCAAAAACTAAAAATTTTCCCATTGGAAAATTTGACGCAGCACAAAAATAGCCTTCTGTTTCTCTTCAAGTGTGGGAAAGTAATATCGATCTGCATCACTAGCCTTTGGCGAGTGGTCATTGGAGCTGGCACTGGGCTCGTTTGTTTTCCACATTCACTCTCATTTAATCCCTGTCCCTAGTCAAGAGAAAGGCGTGGTTGATGATCTCGTTCTAGGGATGAAGGAGGAGGAGGAGTTAAAGAGTGTACCACACCCACCACTGTCACCTTGCAAATGGCCTTCCAGCATGGCACATCCTCCTTTTCCTACCCTCCAGGGGCCTCTGACGCCCACCTTCAAAAGCAAGTGCACATCTTGGTTAAAGAGCACAGGTCAGCTTGGGTCCCTATTCCTTCTGGAAGCTTCCCCAGATGACCGAGTTTGCACGGCCACATTCTTTTCTGAACATTGTAACACCTGTCTCTACTGAGAAGGTAATTACGATGGGGCCTGTGATATTCAGCATCAGGTACAGTCATTAACTGCTGAGTCATTATTTACTCCTTATCTTTATCTGGCTTTTTTCCCCACCTAGACTGTAAGCTTCTTGGGGAAGGACTGTGCATGGTAAGGCTGCTCTCCTGTGTCGCTAGCACATCACTCTCTCTCTCTCTCTGTGAGATAGTCAATATTACTTAAATAAATGAACAAGTGAGTGAATGAGAGGCAGCTGTTCTTCTGGAATATATAATGTATAAACCTTGGGAAAATCCCCTGAAAGGCTAAGAGCAGAGAGGAGAAGGGGCAAGTGCATAGGCATAGAAGTCTCGAACTTCTGGGCTCAAGTTTCAGCCCTGCCGTGGCCAGCTCTGTGCCTTGGGCAACATCAGTCGCCTCATCTGTAAAACATGGGTAATAATATCGTACCCAGCTCAGAGGATTGTTGTATTAAATGAGATAATATATGCAAATCCTTCCATCTCATTTCTGGCCTGCAGTCCCGTTCCTGTACATGGTAGCTATTGTCATACTGAATATCTGAATTATGTATGCTTCATCGTTTCTCATGCACCCTTGACAGGTGTTTACTGAACGTGGTGCCAGGCCGGCACCAAGCAGAGCTGGGTGCACAGTGGGGAACACAGAGGCACGGTCCCTGGCCCCACAGAGCTGTCCCCATGCAAAGGGCAAGGTCTGAAGGACAGCCACCATTCTTCCCATTCTGCCGATGAGAACCGAGGAGCCAAGGGACACCGCTGAGGCTGGCCACGTGGTGACCCGGCGTTTGAGCTGTGCTCTGTCCCTGCCTCACAGGATGCTCTCCGCGTGGCAGCCAGGTGGGCCGCGAGGGCACTGTGGCATGGGCAGGGCTGTTCCCAAACCAGGGAAGCGGCATTCATTTTAAGTGCATGGGTATTAAGTTAGCTCTAGCCATTATCTTTGATTTGTTTGATGTTCAGTAAGCCTGAGCAAACGTGATACAGTGTAAATTAAGTCCTGTTTGATTCCTCAGTGTATTTATGATTAGTGAGTAACTGTGAATCCTGACTCCGAAGAACTGCAAATGCAGTTTGTATGTATACGTGTATGTCAGGGTTGGTAGACATGTAAAGTATTAAGTTACGCTGCTTAAGGTGAGCTGTTACAGGTCTGCTGGGGAGGTAGTTAGTTTTCAGGCAGCTTTAAGAGAAGAGTCTCACCACCGCTGTCTGCCCACAAGATATGTTAGTTAGTACTGTTTTATTTTCCTCTTTTAAAATTTGTATTTTAATAATAAAGTCATGCCTTGTGTTACTTGGTTTGGGTTCAGTCCTTAGTGGTCTCTCATTGCTATGTTCTGCACAATTCTGAAGATTAAATCAACCCATAATTATGTTTGATTTCAGCAAATGACCCTTGGAAAGAGCTCAGAATTTAGTTTCAGATTTTCCCCAATGTGCCAATGTGGAATTTTCTTTCTTTCTGCCTAGGCTCTGATGCACAGTGTTTAGAACATAGCGGCAGCCCACTCAGATGCCAAGATCTTAAAAATACGGACCAATCTCCTTGAGTGAATGTTTCATGGTAGGAGCTTTTGGCTCCAAACAAGTAAATTTGATTCAGAGAGAGCACCACATGCCAAGATTGTAAGGTCACAGTGGGAAGGGGGTTCAGAAGGCTGGAACGCCAGCTCTGTCATTTGCCAGTCCTCTAACTGTGGGCCAATAGGAAACTCTTTGAGTCTTCTCTTCCTTGTCCTCAATATGGAAAGAATGATGCCTCAGAGAGTCTGTATGGGGAGGGTCAGCTGAAGTCACATCCATGGATGTGCTTGGTGGTGTCCTACAGCTGTGCCGTATCCGCTGGTTCTTGCTTTGTCCACCTGTGCCGATGCAGGGAGGTTCCCAGGAATCGGGCCCCCGTTCATCCACAGACCAAGCAGCCCACGGAGCCCATCACAGAGGTACTTACAGCCTCTGCAGAGATTATGGAAGCTGGCAAGCGAAATGCATTCTAGAAAAAAAGCAATTGCTCATGAAACAAAACCCTAGGGTAAACAGGAGCTAAAAAGGCACGACTGTGTCATTATTCCCCTGGTTATTTTTCCAAAGCACAGAAAACAATTGGAAAAGACCATGAGACCAGAAATCCGTCTTCCCATCACAGTCCTGCACAGGGTGAGCTTTAGGAATTTAAAGGCTGTGTAAACCAGCACACGTGATAGAATCTTCATAGACAACCGTGGCGTCATTTCACGACAGCGGCAGGGTCTGCAGGGAGAAGAGGACATTGCAAAACTGCCCCCAACGTCTACTTACAGACACACTGCATCCCACGCAGCATGTTCTGTCCTATGTTGGGCTAACGCAAAAAACTGGTTTAAATTTTTTTTAAATAAAAAGAAAAGATTTGATTTAAAAAATTACCCATTTATTTTCTATAACAGAAGATATTTAAAATGATATATTATATATAAAAAAGGCACTTAGAGTTTTACTCTTGGCCTTGGAAAGAGTTGAAGTCAGCATTTGAAATTCTAACTTTCCTATTTGTTCTGTGTGCTTAATTACCATAATTTTTTAGCAAGAAAGTAGGAGCTACAAGGAATTTTCCCTTTCATTTTTCTCAAATTAAAAATTTTCCCATTGGAAAGTTTGACACAGCACAAAAACAATCTTTTTCCTGTCTCTCTTTCTACGATATTGGAAAGCAATATTGATCAGCATAACCAGCATTTAGCAAGAGGTTACTGCAGCTGGCGCCAAACTCATCAGTTTGCATGCTTATCTCATTTAGTCCCTATCACATCTCTAAGTTAGTTACATTTAAATTCAATGAAAAATTCCATGTCTCCCTTGCACTAAGCACATTTCCACTGCTTGGCTGTTGCATGTGGCTAGTGGCGTCTGTGTTGGGCAGCCCAGATTGTAGACCTTTCCACCACCACAGAAAATCCTCCTGGGCAGTGCTGGTACAGAGCTCACCCTACACATGCAGCAGAGGAGAGAGAACGTATCTCTATAGCTCTGTATTTTCAAGGTTGATAGGTTTTTCTCCATCTTCTTTTAATGCAACAAAGCATATGCCGGCTCAGATTGTGGGTATCCATTCATCTCTGTTGGTCTTGTAGACAGCAGGAAGTTCTCCCAGATCCTCACAGTAGATCGACTGCTATTTGTTTTTTCAATGTGTGTTATGAGTTTTCATTCCCACCTGTGTTGTCAGTGGTCTTTTAGTGAGAGGCTGAGAGAGGCTGCATCAGCAATTGCTGGCCTACGATGTATTTACAGAAGCCCCGGCCAAGTCGTACTTGTCTTTAAATTGAATGCTGGTAGTAGACATTTTGAAAAGTAAAAATTATGCATCTGGCAGCTGCCTCTCTAGCACATTGGGACATTGTCTACTCATTCTGGGCCATTCTGTCCTGATTGAGGCCATCGCCTGTGTTTGGTGGGCTTGTCTCCACGCAAGGACGGCTTGTTGGTGGCTGAGCAGGGGAGTCGCCCATGTTCTACGACAGCTTGGCAACTGTCTCCTCCTTCTCAGCTCCCCGATCTTCAGGACAAAAGGCTCTTCTTCCCTGTATGACCTTCTTAGACCCTGCTCTCCCCACTCCTCCTCCTTCCTGGCCTCTCTTTCCTCCAGCCTCAGCTTTGCCTAGTCCTTGGGGGCAGGAAAACTGCCCCTACAAGCCGGCACTGCATCTTTTGTCCCATATTTATTTTTCAAACAGCTTTATTGAGGTATAGTTAATATACACAAATAGCACACATTTAATGGGGACAATTTGATGAGTTTGGACATGCACATACACCCATGAAACCATCACCACAATCAAAGTGACATTCATCACCTTCGAAAGTTCCCAGCGGCCCTTTGCTTTTTGTAGTAAGAACACTTGATGAGATCTGTTCTCTTAACACATTTTTAGGTACACAATATAGCATTGTTGACTATAGGCGTTATGCTGTATGACAGACATCTGGAACTAATTCATTTTGCATAACTGAGATTTTGTGCCAAATGAACAGCTCCCCATTTGTCTTCCCCAGTCCCTGGAAACCACCATTCTATTCTCTGCTTCTCTGAGTTTGACTATTTTAGATTCCACGTATAATAAGTGAGATCATGCAGTGTTTGTCTTCATCTGGCTTATTTCACTCAGCACAATGTCGTCCAGGTTCATCCATGTTGTTGCAAACAGCAAGATTTCTTTGTTTCTTAAGGCTGAATAATAGGTCATTGTATGTGTATACCACGTGTTCTTTATCCGGTCATTTGCTGATGGACACTTGGGTTGATTCTATATCTTATTAAGAGGCTCCTGTGAGGCTTTGCTCCGCTCAGTGTGGGCTGGGATAGGGAAAAATCGTCCTTGTGGGAAAACCACATCATCAAACCCACGATGTGCTTGGCACTATCTTGAGTTGTAATTTCATTTAATTTTCATAATGAGGGTAAAAGGAAGCTAGCAGTGTTAGGTCAATTTTACAAACTTTGCAGATTTTAGATGGTGGGGTCAGAATGTAGATTTGACTTTTATTACTGGTGAGGAGCTTCTCCTTTGAAATTCTAGACTCTTCATTGGAATCTGAAGGGCTTATTGGGATGCTTCCAGGTGTTAACTTACAAGGGAAAAACTGGCTGTGGTACACACAACACTCCGCTGGAAACAATTATATATTTTATGAGAGGTTACAACAGAATTTCAATGAGTTTTTATCTTGGGAAGAAGGGACATCAACTTGCAGCCAGAACACTTGAAGAAATATGTGTGACCCGGATATTACTTGCTCTCCAGAGGGAATAGCATGCAGACGGGTATCTCAGGGAGCCTTCCATTTCCATTGAGCTCCTATGAACTGAGCACCTACTATGTGGAATGTACTGTGAGGCATTCAACCAAAGTGATGGCCTTGGCCTTGTCTCACGGGAAACACACACACACACACACACACACACATCCCTCACATACACATGGCAATACCGAAAACATTGCTTCTGGCTCTGGGAGGATCTTAACCTCTTAGAATCTAATGAATCTATGGATGGTCTCCACCCAAAATGTGTAAACAGAGGAGGTTTGGCCTGCATCTCAGAGGTAAGGGCCAAATTCTCCCTGAAGTGCACCTGGGTCCCCACTATGGTTGTGCTTCTCAATCCCGACTGTGGACCAGACCACCTGTAACACATTGTGAACTCATTGCATGGGCAGACCCTACCCCAGATATTCTAGTTCCCCAAGTCTGAAGTGGGGTCCAGGGTTATTGGATGGGGGTGCGAGCTCTATAGATGATACTGATAGGCAACTAGTTTTGAGTATTTAAAAATCATTTTAAGGGTTTATGGCTACAAGCTAAGACTATTTTCAGCAGGAGAGGTAGGGTTCAGAAGGGGTGTTGGGCTGGGGACAGGCACTGAGCTTCTCATTGAGGAGATCGGATTAGGGTTGAGTCTTCAATTGCTTTTATTATGAAGATAAGAAGGAATGGGAGGGAAAGACAGAAGACAAGGTAGGGAGGAAAGAAAATGTGAGGCTTCGCCAAGGAGTGGAGAGTAGATTCATGGGGCTACCACACAGAATTCACTCAGGGAGCAGAGGGAGAGGACGTTGTGGGGGTGGTTTAAGAGGATTCTTCCGCTGAGAGTGTGCAGGATGACTTGGAGGGGGGCGAGCTGAGGGCTGAGTGACCAGTTAGAATTTGCTGCCACCATTGTTGACTTGCTGTGGTGAGGGCCCTGCCTAGTGAGGGAGGGGGACTATGCATCTAGACGAGAAATGTTACACAGGAGGCACATCTTAGTGCTGGGCTGTCTGTGTGGATCTGAAGGACAGGAGGACAGCCTCTGTCCTCGGCCAGGCTGACAGCCCATGAGGACAGAGACCAAGTCTGTTCTGCTCACCATTGCGTTCCCATCACACTCAATATGTATTTTTCAATGAGTGAGTGACCTGCAGTTATCAGGGATGGCAAGGCTCCCAGACAACTCTTGTGTTCCGCATGTAGGGGGCTGACAGAACGGCGGTGGTGCTCCCCGGAAGTGGAGTTCAGGAGTGGGGTGGGAAATGGAGCCGATTTGGAGGAGAAATGACAAGGTGCACATTATATGACACACTAGATCGAGTCTGGGAATGGCAGAGGGCGTGGGCTGTGTAACCAGGACCCCTAGTCTCCCACACACGGGGCACAAGAGGCAGGCAATAGGTGAAAGAAGGAAGAGAATAGAGTGCCACTTTAGTAATAGTCAGGAAATCTAATTATAATTTCTACTGGAGCCACCAACTTGCCTCCCCTCTCTGGGTGTGTTGTCACCTATACAGTCATGGGTCGTACCACATGGACTCTGAGGTCTCACTTAGGGCTACAGTTGTATGTTGTATGGGATTCTGTGCTGGGTAGGCTATTGACAGGGATGCTCAGGATGACACTTGGGGAGTAGGCAAGGGGTGGGTCAGACTGGTGGATGTTGACAGTGACCAATAGTGAGCTCAGAGCCACTTGTGGGCGGACCATGGACAGCTCCCTCTCTGGCCCTCGTTCCTAGGCAGAATTCCTGGGCAAAACAACAGTGTTCTAGAGGTGGGCTGCTAGTGACTCTCTCTCTCTCTCTCTCTCTGTCTCTCTCCCCCACCCCTCTCTCATAAGTTTGAAAAGCACTGTATTAAAGTTAAAAGATTTCTTTATTAATGGGCTTTTTTAGCCTTTCATACCCTCAGTTTTTCTCTGGGATGTTACTGTGCTGGATATATGTCCTTTAAAAAAAGGAGGGAGGCTGTTGTAACCAGGCAGATCTCAGCATGCAGGGCAGGGTGGGGGGCATCTGACTTCCTGCCAGCTTGTTGAGAGCCCCTACTGGTGCCCTTCAGTGTGATGGCACTTGGTGGGGCCATCGAGAACAATCAGTAGGAAAAGCCACGCTGTTGTGTCCTGGACCCAAGTGCCTCTCCAAGGGTAGAGGAAGCTTCTGTGAATTCGGTGTGCACATCTTCCCCCTTCGTCCAGGAAGAGATCTTGCCTTGTGGGTGTCCCAGCTTCCCCGTGCAGTTGGCTCTAGTCAGTCAGAGGGTATTAGCCACTTAGCTGCATTCACCTCCAAGCTCACACCCTCCTCACTCCCAACCTGCCCCCTTTGCTCATTTCTTGCTCTGTGGGCACTTACATTTCTGTAGCATAGAATAACAGGGACCCTGAGGGCTTCAGCTGTAAAAGCTGGGATCGATTTAGAAGATTTTTCACTAGGCTGCAAAATTCCCAAATAGTGTGGTTGCCTTGCCTCCACTTCTGACTGTCAAAGGTATGCTCAGGGACTGTCTTGCCTGCCTTTAGCACAGAGGGGTAGAAGGGACTGGGCACCTACTTGCTGTTTGTTTACTGACTGTCCCCTGGGTCCTGGTTGTCTTTTGGCATGGGGTGAAGGCCATCAATCAGAAACAAAACTTCCTCTGTGGCCAATCCAATCAGCGGGCACTGGCCAAGCCCTCAGAGAAGGGAATCCCGCTCTCTTGTCTCTCTCTCACCCCTTCCCTTTGTGAAACTTTCTCTCTCACTTTATGCAATTCCCAAACTACTTATCATGATTCCCATAGGACTTTGAGAAAAGGCTTTGGATAAAAGATTTTCTCAACTGCAAGGGCAACTAACACTGAGAGAGAGGGACCAACAGCTGTGACATCCTGGGACACACAGGGTGGCTGGGAGGAAGTCGGAGGGAAGAAGGCATATCCGTGCCCTGGAAAGACATCTGAAGTCTCGGTCCCCAATAGTAAGAGGGCTTGTGTTGGACGTGGCCCCTGCTTTGTAACTGTGGTCTCCCCGAGGAGATGGCTGTGTCTGATCATCTTTGTGTCCCTTGGCATCCCCGCTTAGTAGGAGGTCAGTGAGTATTAAAAGTGTCAACAGATAAACAATAACAACCACTCCTGACACAGTACGTGCCCGGCTGGGTGCTAAGTACGCCATCACCTTAACTCTCACCTTCATGACAGGCAGTGGGTGTTGCTACCATCTTCCCTGTCATACAGATGAGGAAAGAGGGGGCTGAAGAGCTAGGGCCACCTGCTGGGGGCACAACAGCCGTAGGTGCCAGAGTCCAAGCGGAGCTGGAGGCCCCTAAATACAGAGTGAGCACTGTGGACTGCAGGCTGTGGAGAGGGCGGGCGGGAGGGAATGTCTGTGGCATGGGGCTGCGTGGGAAAGACAGGTCTCTTCCTTCACCCAAGTTAGAGGTCACCAGCAGGAGCACTTTGGACCCAAGAAGAGTTCCTATCATCAGGCAGAAGCTGGAATCTCCATTTTCAGCCTGCTCCCGGCCCCCGCTCTGGAAATCTTCTCTTCCCCCAAGCACTCGGGCCCTCCTGAGCATGCCACCTCCCACCTTAAGTCGGGGCAGGCGACCACGTGGTATTTCGTGCGCGGGTGCCCGGGTCTGCGGGGCCTGAGAGGCAGCGTGGTGTCCAGTCCTTCTCTGTTGAGCATGGACGGCCGTGTCTCTTGTGCAGGTCGGGGTGAGATCTTCCCAGAAGGAAATCTATCAATCAATAACATGCTGTATGAAACATCGATGGCTGTTTTTATCCAACTTGGATGTAGTATATTTTGAAGTCAATATTTTCAGCAGTGAATCAAAACAAAATTTGGCCAAATTTAGATTTCTACCTACAGACTTAATACCTGTCAGCTGGCAAACATCTCTTGAATTATGCAAACACCAATCCAGTATCTTATTTTTCTCTACTAACAATGCAATAATGGTTATCACGAAATAACAATTTCACTTTCACTGCGTTCATAGGAGGGCATGCAAACTTTGCCAGAAGGGGTGTTTTCTCAGCTAGTGGCGTGGGTCTCACCTGCCTTTGAGAAATGTCCCCTCAAATGTTTTCCAGTTATTTTCCTGAAAACTTTTAGTTTCACTTTAGTTTTATTTCAGTTTCCATGAAATAAAATAGCCTTATATTAGTAGTTTTATTTTAGTTTCATTAAAACAACTTTTCATTTAATTCCTTATTTTTTTAAAAGATTTTATTTATTTATTTTCAGAGAGAGGAGAAGGGAGGAGAGAAACAACAATGTGTGGTTGCCTCTCACATGGCCCTCACTGGGGACCTGGTCTGCAACCCAGGCATGTGCCCCGACTGGGAATCGAACCGGGACCCTCTGGTTCCCAGCCCGCGCTCAATCCACTGAGCTACTCCAGCCAGGAAATTCTTTAGAATATTTAGTTACTAAACTCCTTTACTCAGTGGAAGAAAAAGTTAAAATGATAAGTAAAGCCGGAAAGACGTGATAATGAACTGATAACTGGAGCAGTCTTCTCACAGGTAAATCTAGGATGTGATGTCGATTTTTCTCCTCCCGTGGAAGGGGTTTGCAGCAGAATACCAATGTGCAATGTTGAGGTTTTCTTTTTGCAACAATTCTGTAGGTAAAGACTCTCTGGTCGGATCCGGGCAAACACTTCCTATTTTAGATGCATAGGGAGAAAACGATTTTGATACAGATATATCTCTGCATTTTAATTTCAGAGCTTGCCGTCCCATTCTGTCCTTACTTTGAAATGTATTTGGTTCAAGAAGACGCTGCCAAAATGAGTTACATTAATTTATCTTTCTGGGGGAAAGTGTCTCTCACAGAGCCATTACATATTTGCCTAGACTAAGCGTCCGCCTCATTTCCATCCCAAGCCTCTTTCACTTGGCTTGCAAAACGGAAGGTTCGAAATTGGTTATCTGAGTGCTGAGAACAGAGGATATGTTTAAATTACATAAATAGTCCTTCCAGCCAAGGCGTCTCAGCTGATGACTGGGAAAGTGGAGCTTGGGCTCAGTCACTGTCTCGGGGTGGATTTTATCCCATTCCCCCCCTTACAGTAACCGTTTTCATGCAACCAAGTCTGCTAAACCTTAATGTTCAATCCGTCCTCATGACCAAACATAAACTAACAAACAAACAAGTAAATAACAAGAGGAAAGCAGAAGTCAAGTGTATGCTTTGTTTCTTAACCTTAGAGGGACTGGAACTTGTGTGGTGATTCAGTTTTCAAAACCTTTTACCTTATGCCCAGAAGTGTGAACAGGGCAAACAAAATGGGTGCTGAGGGCAATATAAAATCTCCGTTTCTACAGGCGCACGGTAGATTTGTTCTATGATACCAGCAAAGTCAGTTTTCACCACTTCAGCTCAGGAAAGCAGGGTTAGTCAATATTCTCAACCTCGATTGTATCAGACACTTGTTTTGTCCTCAGTTCCTTGCATGATGCTGGTCACAGACATTCAGTCAATACATCCTGTTCAATGAATGAATATGTTTACGCAGCCTTCCAGATGCTTCTGAGGCAGCTTGTCCACCAACCACACTTTGTTAAACACTACGGTGGATTTGCTTAGACCTCAGTGAAATTCTCATTGATTCCATTCAATTCAACCCACATTTTGAGCCTTGGCACGGGGTGGGGTTATGACCCTGTCAACCTCCGCAGAGGAAGGGTGCTGGCCCTTCTACCTCATCCCTGCAGACCCGCCCACGTGTCACCGGGGGACAGAAGCACACACTCCAGCCCTGACACACCAGCAAAGTGGGTGTGTGACCAGTGAGTGTGATCCCTGGCCTCTCGCCTCATTTTTCTTCCCCCACAGAGCCATGGGTATTTTTGGGTTGGGGAGATTTCTCTTCCCACACCGGCGGGGACCTACTTTGCTGGACCCATCAATGAGCTGTCGGTCTCAGGGAGGGAGCCTCCTCACCCACACACGGCCAGGTGAACACCTCTCCCAGCCTCTGCATCTCGAGCCGAGTGACGCCGGGACAGGCAGAGGTAGCCACGGGCCTGCCTCCCATCCAGCGCCAGTGCCTGGGGGGATGGCTGAGAAGTTCTTCCTTCCCTGATGCCCCCTGGCCCCCGGCTGCCCCCGGTCTGTTCACTGTGCCCTCCTCTGAGTCTGGTCTTTGGGTTCCCGTACACGCTGCCTCCCTCTTTCTCCCTGGCAGGGACTTCTGTCTAGGTTCCCAGTATCCTTCTGCCTCTGTAACAACTGATTTAATTGGAAGTAACAATATTTCCTCAAAAAAAGTGATATTTCCCCACCTCCCTTGCCATGTGCCACAGTTCCAACCAATGAAATGTCAGAAGCAGAAGTCATTGGGTTGATTTTTTTCTAGTAATTTCTTGAATGGGGCAGCCTGCCTCTCTGGAGTATTTCTATGCCTGTCTTATAAAGGAAAGGCCCCCAGGTGAAGTGGGACGCCACTTCTCTCTCTCGGCTCTGGCCACGTAGGCATGTGCCATCATGAATAAATGGACAAATGTAAAAAATATTAACTTATGCAACAGATAACCCTATTTACCACATTACAAAGTGTTTCATTTTACCCAAAATACTGCTAAAATAGCACGTCTCTTCCCTAATTCACATGTAGAATACAATTTCAGAAGATTTTTATTTTAATGGTTCAAGACTCAGGCTTGGGGCACAGACCTACCTGGACTTGAACCCTACATCTGCCCTTTTCCTCGTGCAAGTAATGCAGCCCTTTCTGAGCTTCAGGCTCCTCGCTGGGAAAATGGGGACCAAATGTCATTACTTCAGGGACTCCTGGTGCGGATGAAGTGCGATAGTATTCATAGAACTCCTGGCTGGAAGAAATGGTGAATAATGTTAGCTACCATTATAATCAATATTATTGATCACAAAATGCAAACTCTATATCCGTTCAGCCCAGTGCATGTCCTGGGAGCGTCCATCTAGCTGACACCAATGAGGGCAATATTAATGGTGGTTTTCCGGTTTCCATCTGGGCTTTCAGAGCCACACTTGGGGAATAAAAACATCTTATTATTCTTGTTTTCAAACCTTACAATTCTGACTGCCCCTAAACTACGACAAACATCTTTGTCAGTGAAGTCCTGATTGATACTTTGATAGTTTCTAGGAGAGATGGGTTTATTTTTAATTTTTACATTGAGAAACATGCAATAAAACGCACTGTCAGTTAGATATAGTTGATATAGTTTACATGTCAGTGATGTTTTATGTAGGTTTGACAACTATATAAATCTGTGTAACCACAGTTCAAAATAAGAGGACGGGTAGGTTTTTGTTCTTTGACTTGGAAATTTTATTTTGCCCTCTTTATTATGACATTCTCCATAAATGACAGATATGAGAAAGTGGCACAGCAAGCAACAGCCAGAGTAAGAAAGACTCAAGGGTGAATCCAAAGTGAGTCTCTCAATCCCAAGTTTTCCCTCCCCCCAGCACCTTGCTGCTCAGACGTCCCCTTGTCCTTGTCGTGTGACTCAACCTTTCTCTCTGTCTGTGGTGCCTCCTCTCAGCCTAGAAACACACATCTCTCGTGTTCCAAATAAATCCTCTTGAACCATGTCTATGGCAGTCACTGTCCAGTCCCACCTTTCAGCCCCCCAGAGAGGGGCGTCCCCAGCCTCCTGTGGCTGGCCGGCTCCCTGCACTCGCACTTCTGTCCCATACGAGCATCTCACTAGAAGTTGGCTCTGTGACCACCCCACCCAGAGCCCGGCTGGTCCCTGACTCCGACTTCCAAGGACCAACTGCTAGTGAGCTGCTGCCGTCTTGTCTCGCTGAGTCCAAGTTCAGAGAGTGGATAGGGAAAAGACCAAGGGCATCTAAGATCACGTATTTCCTCATTACGATCTAGATAGCTTCAAATGTGAGCCAACACCACCGTCGCGGCAGTTCCCGTGGGTTGTGAGGAAGGTTAGGTTTGTTAATTTTGGGGACAGCTCCGGTCTGGACTTGGCCTGGACTGGCCAGATTCGGCGGTGGTAGGCAGCCTTTCCCCTCTGACCTCTCTGCAGGGAACGTGCCTACTCTGGGGGACTGGGCTGGTCACTGCCGGGTCAGCTGGAAGGAGGACAAGACCCTGGGTCGCTTGCTTAGGGCACACAGACCCCAGTGTCGCCACGGGAGGCCTGTGCTTCCCACTCGCTCTGTAGGAAGACTGGATGCAAATATGAAATGTTCCAGTAAACACATAAAATTAGACCAAAAAATTAGAAAGGTGAAATTTCATAAAGAATTACATGACAAAATAAAACTTAGGACTCAGAAGCTCATATGGTGGATAAGTATTAGGTTTGTCTACAAGTCTGTTATTTTTTTTCCAAAAAAATAAGACACATTTTTCATTTTCACCAATACTTTTATTGATTTGGATAGTTTGAGTATGTTGGCTGCCTCCTGCTATTGGCTTCTAGTGGGTAGAGGCCAGGGGAGCTGCTAAACATCTCCCAGTGCATAAGACAGCCCCACAGCAAAGAATTGTTTGGCCAAAATGTCAATAGTGCCAAGAAACTGTGCAAACTACTTTTGACACGTTCGATCAGTCACAGCAACTTCTCCACACACTGCACAAATCTTTTTTTTGCATTTCAGTTGCATTTTTACTTTTCTTGAAATAATAAAGCATAATATGCCAAAAATATAGCAATTGTCTTCCATCTTCAATATTAAAATAGCTACACAAAAATGCACCAATTTCTATAAGTTTTTTTTAAAGGCACGCTGATATGACAGCTGTCATAATATAAACTAACAAAATTGTTTCCAATGAAGTTAAAGACAACTAAGCACAACTAGAGCCATCAGACGGAAAAAAATGAACAAACTTTTTGGCCAACCCAATAGATGCCATTTTCCTACGAAACACTATGGGATGGGCTACATGCATAGAATGAGCCTAATCTTCATGATAAACCCAGCTCATTTATAAGAACTCTCACTTCCTGTTGAATCTAATTCAACCTAATTTCAGACTCAAGCTCCCCGCCCCCCAGCACCCCGCACCACACACACAGTGCTGGGCTGGTGGGAAAGGTGATCCCAGTGATTCCGAAGTGTTCACCCACCCTACCTCCAGGTCATGACCGCTCCCAGATGGTCTTCAGTGTCATGGCTGGGGGAGAGGTAATGGGAGGACGGTGGCTATAGTTACAATTGTCATTTCACAGCCCTGACCACAGGCTCCCTGCAGGTGAGGGGCCCTCTGCTGGCCCTGAGCCACCCGGGAAGGAGGTCTCTTTGCTGACGCTGGGAGCCCTGTCCCCAGGTCCTGTCTTTCTGGAGGCATCATCAGGCCACTCCCCTCTCAGCTCCAGCCACCTCCTCGGGGCTCTTCCCACGGGGCCCAGAGGCCTGCAAATACCAGCCCTTCCTCTCTCCATGTTCTCTCGGAGACCTTCACCTGGGGTCTCCTCGGACTCACTTCGCCGCCTCACTGGGCTCAGACTTTTAGAACCTAATTCCAGGGTAGGAGACATTTTGCTGGCAACTGCTCTCTGGCTGTAGACTTTTCCTGGGACAAGGACACCCACAGCTTCTTCTCTGCTATAAAGGATAGGATGAGAGTCAGGTGGAAAGGCAGGAAAAGAGAAACATAAATTAACGTCTCAAATATCATCCGCTTTGTGCATCATTGTGTATACAACAAAATGTCGCTAGAGTTAGACATGGATAGGTGTTCAACATCTACGAACTGGAAAGATCAAGGTCATGGGCATGTGTACAGAGGGCGTTTCTGAAATACAGAAATGTGAGCAAGACATAAGATGGGAAGGAAAACCAGCCATGTTTTTTATAGGGAATAGGGTAGCAGATTCTTATTCCCTTTTGAATGATCTGTCTTGTTTAACTTTTCCATGATGAACTTGCTTAAGGGGTGTGAGCAAACAGAATAAGTGAGAGCAGCTCTGCATACCTATTAGAGACAAAGAGAAGGTAGCCTTGTCACCTGCTTTCCTGCTTCTGGGCGCCCCACCCCCGCCATGTCTCCTTACGAGAGGGTGCAGGAGGCTGGGAATGTGCAGGGCTGCTAATTGCCCTGCAGGGTGGCCATCTCCAGTGGGTCTACATTCTGTGCTTTGGGGACTTTGCGTCTTGGCTGGTGGGGAAACTCACCAAGTCTCTGGTAGCTGCATCAGGCCTAGCTCACCACCCAGATTTCAAATGTCCTTCGGTGCTTCCACCTGCTCTGGGAAGGACTTGGACCCAACCCAGGCTGCAGGCCCGGTGGAGTGTGAGCGGGGAGCAGGCTCTGTCTCGCTCAGTGTTTTGGCTGGATTGTAAAAGCCACGTGTGGCAGCGGGCACCTGGCTCTGCGTGTTTCAGAGCCACCCATGGGCACCCTTGACTTTCAGGGCAGTGAGACTACTGGGGTTCACAGCAGGAAGCCTGCTGTGCAGCCGCCCTCCTCCTTGTCACCTGGTGACCTCAAAATGCCAGGCAGGGAGGCACCAGCTCCTACCCTGTGAACACCCTTTTTCAGCTAAAAACGAAGTGGCCTCTAGAAGAGAGTGATGGAAAAAACCAGGCAAATCATTTTTACATTGCACCTTGGAGCAGAAGCCGCTAATGAGCCTAATCCATCCACCTTCCAGACGCCTTCAGCTGTCTGCTACTTCCCGCAGACTCCTGCCCACACAGTCCCCGTCTTAGGAAGCCCATTCATTTACCTGCGGTGCCACCCAGCCCTGCTCCCCAGATTACATTTCCAGTGATGGAGTGTTCCAGAATGCTCTCTGCAAACCAAACCAGGCTTTGGTCAATGTGAGAGATGATTATGGTTGGCATCTGCGACTCCAAGACGCATTCCCAGGTTGGAAGTTTCTCTGTGTTTCAGGCAGGCATTGTTCTTCCCCGACTGCAGGCAGCGTGATTAACGGGAAACTCCCAGAAGTGGTTTAGCATCTTTGTGATCTCTGGCATTGATTTCTCTCCACCCTGCACCTGTTGCCTCCCTGACAAGTAGTTTTGAGTCGATGTCTCTCTGTGCGCGTGCGACGTGGTTGCAGACTGCGTGTCAGCAGTGGCGTGGAGCCTGGGTCACTCTAGCTTTAGATTATCCTGAGGCTCTGCCTGGACTGTTGGTTATTCTAAGTCTTTGTTGAGACTGCAGTAAAAGAAAAAAATGTTTATATATATATGGCTGGTTTCAGCAAATTCAGTTTGTTAAAAAGAAAGAAGTGGATTTATAACTGATTCCTCAGTCAGCCAAGAAATTTAAAGATTATTTCTAGGGTGTCTAAGGCTGAAATTTTTCTGATCCCAAAAGTAGGTTCTGCTGGTTATGTCATGAACTCCACTTTACGTGCACCCTCTAGGAGAGCATGGTGTCATAGTCCCGTCGATGGCTGGGCTGTGTCCTTCTCCCCCACTGGCTGGCAGGACTCTCTGGGGCAGCGGGAACCTGGGGGGATGGACTGAGAGTCCACAGACTGCAGTTTCATTATAGTCCCAGTGCCTCTGGCTGTAGGGAAAGCATCCAGTGCCCACAGTGTCAGGAACAGGGGCCCCGTCCTGGGCAAACCTGGGTCAGATCCCAGGTCCTCACGCCCTCCTCATGACCCGCACCAGGTGTCCTTGTAGAATTTGTACTAACCAGCCCAACTTGTTCCACCAAGTTCCAGATCATAGGTGCTTAACCTGCGCCCATCAAAATTCCATAGTCTATTAAAGCAATTTTTTCAGGCGTGGTTTTGAGCCTAGTAGAGTCCCGTTATGATTCTGTTTGTGGCTACACCAATGCCTATTACAGATCAAGCCATTTTGCCCAAAAGGCACACCACCCACAAGCAGAAGGACCTTGGTGACACACAGCTGTCTGGGCAGGGGTGGCCTGTCTTCTCACTGATGCTCTGGGCCATCAGTAGCAGATGGAATCACTCGGCCAAAGATAAGGCCACGTCAGAATGCAGACGGTGGTGATAAATGTCCCCTCCTGGGTGTGAGGCACCAAACAAGGCCATCACGTAGTCCAAATAGGGCAGAAGAAAGCAGTGGGGAAGGATTATTTGACTTCTGGTTGAGATAAAGGCGTAGGTAAACACGGCTCACCTTCTCGCACAGCCACTGCAAAAATGACCGCTAAACTACAAAGCAAATATCACCCAGAATTGTCATAAAATCGAGCTGTGTGGAAGTCTGACAACCAAGGAATTAAAGAAGTCACATTCATGTAGACGGGTAGAAGGAGCAGGGACACGGAGACACAGAATGGGTGGTCCCACACTGGTGTGGTGGATAAAAATTGGGAGGCATGTCTCGGGAGTGAGGGATCCCAGCTCCATACCAGGCACCCTGAGCCCAGGGCTCCAGTGCCAGGAAGGCAAGTCCCCATAACTTCTGGCTGTCAGAAGCAGTGGGGATGGGGCAGCAGAGGAAACTGGGATTCTCAGGCAACTCCTCTTAAAGGGCCTGCGATGGACTTAGGATTTAGGAAGACTCACTCCCTCTGGGCTCCAGCACTGGGGCAGCAGCTGGAGGGGCGCCAGTGGCATATGGGTGAGTGCGGGCAACAGCTTCTTCCCGGACAAATTCCAGAGGTCAGACAGCGGCCATTGTCTCTTTTCTGAGCCTTCCCCCACACAGAACCACAGGGCAGCGACACCATATCAGAGACCCCACCAACCCGGTTCACATGGGTTGTCCTGCCCTGGCGATTACCTAAGGCTCTGCCCCCTCCAACTTATAGGTGTGTTTTTCTACAATAGGCCACACTACTAAGACAGGGTATCCAAGCAGCTCTACATAATACATAGAAACAAACACAGGGAAGCTGCCAAAAGAGGGAAACAAAGAAATATGTCCCAAATGAAAGAACAGAAAAAACCTTCAGAAAAAGGACTAAACAAAATGGAGATAAGCAATCTATCAGATGCAGAGTTCAAAACACTGGTTATTAGGATGCTCAAGGAACTCACTGGGTATTTCAGCAGCATAAAAAAGGCCCAGGCAGAAATGAAGGTCACACTAAGTGAAATAAAGAAAGATGTACAGGGAATCAACAGTGGAGTAGATGAAACCGAGAACCAAATCAATGATTTGGAACACAAGGAAGAAAAAAAACATTCAATCAGAACAGCAAGAAGAAAAAAGAATCCAAAAAAATGAGGATAGGGTAAGAAGCCTCTTGGACAACTTCAAACATACCAACATTCAAATCACAGGGGTGCTAGAAGGAGAATGGAAAGAGCAAGAAATTGAAAACCTATTTGAAAAAAATAATGGAAATAAACTTCCCTAATTTGGTGAAGGAAATAGATATGCAAGTCCAGGAAGCACAGAGAGTCCCAAACAAGATAGACCCAAAAAAACCCACACCAAGACACATCATAATTAAAATGTCAAAGTTTAAAGATAAAGAGAAAAGCTTAAAAGCAGTAAAAGCAGAGAGTTACCTACAAAGGAGTTCCCATAAGACTGTCAGCTGATTTCTCAAAAGAAACCTTACAGGCTAGAAGAGACTGGCCAGAAGTATTCAAAGTCATGAAAAGCAAGGACCTACAACCTAGATGACTCTGTCCAGCAAAGCTGTCATTGAGAATCGAAGAGCAGATAAAGTGCTTCCCAGACAAGGTCAAGTTCAAGGAGTTCATCGTCACCCAGCCATGATTACATGGAATGTTAAAGGGACTTATTTAAGAAGAAGAAGATCAAAACTATGAACATTAAAATGGCAGTAAATTCACAACTATCAACAATTGAATCTAAAAAACATTGAGAAAACAAGAAGAACAGAAACAGAATCATAGATATGGAGATCACTTGGAGGGTTATCAGATGGGAGGGAAAAGGGGGAGATTGGGGGAAAAAGTAGAGGGAAAAAGAAACATAATTGGTAGGCACAAAATAGGGAGATCTTAAGAACAGTGTAGGAAATGGAGTAGCCAAAGAACTTCTATGCATGACCCATGGACATGAACTAAGGGGAGAGATTGCCAGAGGGAATGGGGGGTGCTGGGTGGAAGGGGGAAAATTGGGACAACTGTAATAACATATTTGATAAAATATATTTAAAAACAATTTAAAAAAAGAAAGGAAGCAGTGGGAAGAACACACTGAAACCCTACTGCACCATCAGTGATGAGCTTGAAGGATCCGAGGGAAGTGCTGAGAGAATGCTGGAAACCACGGGCTGTAGTGGGCACTTGCTGTTTTCTGCACCGATGACCAAGGGGCAATAAGGATGCAGGGTGCTTATCAAGCATCTTCTGGAACAGCAGAAACCACTTCCTGCTCACGCTCTGCTGAGGGGGACTTTTTCCACCTAGAAGAGGTGACAGACTTATTTTTCCATTCGGGGCAGGAAACAGGAGAGTGAGCAACCAGCAGGACGCACCCCACTAGAGGGTGCAAATATTTCATAGTTATTTCTATTTTACATAGTTTATGACCTAAAAATACGTCTCTGCCATTAATTTCTCTAGCAAGAAAATAAAGCCAGTGGAGAGGTTTTCAAAACTGGCTAAATTTTGTTTCCTGGGAATGATTTTAACAAAGCAGTAATAACCGTAATCATAAATTCTCCCCGCAGTGCCTCGAAGGCCTGTGCCGAAATGAGATGATACATGTGCAGAGCTTTATTAAACTCCGAAACCCTCCGTAAACGCAGAAGCATCTCCTTGTGCCCCAGCCATGCCTTCTTCTTCAATGCGCTTCTGTGTGTACTGAGACACTCACAAAAGCCTGCTTTGTTTTTCAAGAAAATCCACTGGCGTTCCCACAAAGGCAGCTTGTGTGGGAGTGTGGGTTTCCAGAACACAGAGGCTTGTTCTTCTGACATAGCACTGGAGGTCAGTTCCCAGCCACTCCCACGCAGGTGGGAAACCACAGAGCACTGTCACCTGTATTTGGGTTTAATGGGTGGCTGACAGGGTCCCTGGGAGCAGCAGTTTTCAGCCAGGAGCCATTCTGCCCCCAGGGGACATGTGGTAACTCTAGAGACAGTTTTGGTGGTCACAGCTTTGGGGGGGAGCTGGTGCTCCTGGGACCTGGTGTGTCGAGGCCGTGGACGTGGCTGAACACCCTACAAGGCACTGGCCAGCCCCTCGCAACAGAGAATAACCCAGCCCAACGTGTCAGTCATGTGAGGTGGAGAATTCCTGCCTTAAGATATGAAAGTTTCCCCCCAGCCAGTCCCTGGACTCAGAGAGAAGCAGAGCAGGGGAGAATCGAATGTCACCCAGAGCAGCTGGCTTGTTGTTTTGTGACAGTGAGAGCAGAGGAGTGTCTCAGTGGGTTGGGCATCATCCTGTGAACCGAAAGGTTGCTGGTTGGATTCCAGGTCAGGGAACATGTCTGGGTTGCAGGCCAGGCCCCCAGGCGGAGTGCATGCGAGAGGCAACAGATCTATCGATGTTTCTCTCCCTCTTTTTCTCACTCTCTTGCCCTCTCTCTAAAAATAAATAGAATCTAAAAAAAAAAAAAAAAAAAAAAAAGACAGAGGACCATGTTGTGGGAAAGCAGACGTGAAGATCGATGAGACCTTGGAGCTGACGGCTGTGACAAGCCGGCCAGGCATGAGAGGAGAAGACCAGCTTAGCAAATTCTGCATTTTAGGCCTGAAAACATTCCTTCCAGGAGAAGCTGCAACGTTTATCTCAAGGGGAAAGCTGTGGACTCAGAATCTCTGTAGACATCCCAGAGGCTGCAGAAGTGCAGCTGAGTCTTGAAAGAAAATGTGAACGTCCATGGCAGGACACTCAAGGCGTGCGCCCATCGCTGATCTGCTGAATGAGGTGTGTCGGCTCTCGAGTCCCCATATTTGCACTTGTCAAGTGGAGGCTGTCGGACTAAAGTTGGTTCAGAAAATGTGTTAGAAGCATCAACCTTATACAAGGGGGTTGCAAAAGAAACATAAATGGGCAAGAGCTAGCCCTACCTGTGCATGTCGTGCCTGAAATCCACATGATCTGGAAAGTTCCAATTCTTGAAAGTCCTCAAGAGGTAAAACTCCCTTTATGATTTCATGGTCAAAACACTCTAGGAGTTTAGCATTTGTTAGGTGAGATCTTCAGTCCTTAAGAAATTGGAAATCTATTACTTGCAAAAGAGAGAAAGAAATGGCAACTCAAGTCCCACAGTAGCAAAGGGTGAAATGACAAATGTCACCCACAGTCGCACACACTGATCTGGTTGCATGAGTGTTGTGCAAGGACTCTGCAGACAGGTTCTGGCACCCACAGCTCGGACACTCAAGGTCCTGGGCCCTAGTAGTTACGCAGTGAGATGTTTCCTGAGGTTGCCAGAAGGCCTGCGCAGTTACCACATGGCCTACGGTTGTCAGTCCGCAGCTGCGCTCACCTGTCAAGTTGAAAGGTCTTCACTCTCAAACTCTGGCTTTTTCCCTGTGAGTTGTAAAGCCCATGCCTTCTTCCAGTTTCACCCGGATCTGAAAGCCAAGCCAGTGAAAAGGGGAATGACGGCAATAAACAAGGCTGGGAGTTCCCATTTTCATTTAAACGAGAGTGACACACAGGTGGTCCAGGAGACCCGTGGTTAAGTTTTCCTTCCTCAGACAGACAAATCGGAAGACTAAGCTGGCTGTAGTGAAGTTCTTAAGCAAGTCCCCCCAGGTCCTGTGTGCACCTTTCTCTGGGTAGAAATGTCTCATTATTGCCCCCAATGGAGCACATGCTCCTTGCAAAGTTCCTGCAGAAATCTTCGCTCCAAAGCTGTGCCACCTGGTTCCCAGAAGGACGATGCCGGACCCACCCATTCACCGCCTCAGGTGGGGCTCTGCGGTGGTCATCCGTGTCGGGCTGTCTGTAGCCCCCATGACCTTAAAATGTGAGTGAATTCAGTTCTGCTGCAAGTAAAACAAGCAAACAACAAAAAAACCTCACTGTGAAAGGGCTAAAACCTCTGTGAATCTATCTAGACTTTGGATTATATTGATTTTTATTAAGAAAAAAAGGGGCAGCAGAATAATCCTTTGGCGACACCTTCGGTCTTCTGCTGCCATGGAATTAACTTCTCTTCGCTTATTTCAAAAGAAAAAAAAGGAAGCTCAACCAGAGAGAGAAGTTGGTCCCAATGTTGTCAGGGGTCTGACACAGTAACAGTTGAGCTCCTTGAGGCTGGGATTTCCAAAGGCCAGGTCAGGGCCTTGACCTTGAGTCTCATCCCCTTTGCCCCACTGTCGTGTCTGCACATAGAAGATGCAGGATGCGTTGAAGTTTGTTTTTTTGAAT
The DNA here is from genome assembly GCA_004026765.1 of Micronycteris hirsuta. Classification (NCBI taxonomy): domain Eukaryota; kingdom Metazoa; phylum Chordata; class Mammalia; order Chiroptera; family Phyllostomidae; genus Micronycteris; species Micronycteris hirsuta. Next base: position 88,194 of record PVJI01003010.1, read on the forward strand.
AATAGGAAATGATGGGGCAAAGAGTGTGAGCCTGTGGAGAGAGGCGTCTTCCCTTACCCAAATTAGGGGCACGGTGAAAGGCTGTGGGAGAAGGTGTGCTATATTTTGAAGACCCCAACTCCCCAGGAAGGACCTAAAATAACAGGATTGAGTGGATTGTCATGATTTCTGAGAGCTGTTGGCCAGGTGGTGATTTATCTCAATTGTAAATTTTCATGTATCTCTCTACGAGTCCTCCCAAACAGAATAATACTAACTGGCCTTAGAGATCCCTTATAACTCTCGGATTTTATGGTTCTTCAAAGACTGATAATTAATGTGAAGTTTACAGGGATGCTTAGTAAAAGTGAATACTTTTTAAAATTTCACTACAAATAAATTATATACATATTAATATAAGTAGCAAGATGGGAGACTTAAATCTAACCTAATCAAGATTTACATTAAATGCAAATTGGCTAAACACTCTAGTTAAAAAACAGAGATTGTCAAATGGATTAAAAAAATAAAAGACTCAATTTTATGTTGTTTACAAGAAACACATTTCGATTACTTTTAAAAAGTTGGAGCGCCCTAGCCCTAGGCCATGTGGCTTATTTGGTAAGAGTGTCACCCAGTAACTGAAGGGTTGTAGGTTCGATTCCCGGTCAGGGCACATACCTACGTTACGGCTCCAATTCCTGGTCTGGACACATACAGTCCCCATCAATCCCTAGTCTGGGTGCATATGGGGGGCAACCAATTGATGTTTCTGACATTGATGTTTCTCTCTCTCTCTCTCTTCGTTTCTCTCTAAAAGCAGGGCAGGGTGGGGAATGCCCTTGGCTAAGGATTAAAAAAAAGTTGGAGAGATATATTATGTTGAACACTAAGCCCGAGAAAGCTGGTGTGCTTATGTTAAGCAGACGTTGAGAAAAAGAGTATTAGCCGATATAAAGAGGGACATTACGTATTGGTAAGAGCATCAGTTCATCAGGACCAAATGGAACTTCTCAGTGAAGCATGATGATCGAGTGTGAACTCTTCAATAAACTCTAAACAGGGAGCGTTTTAAGCACAAGATGCAAGGATAAATCCATAGTCCATTGCTTAATCTTGAAGGTGAATTAGTCCTGTCCACAGTCCTTGTATGACCAGGTGACACATGGTCCTGGCAACTGAAAACTGCCTTCTGACAAAACAATACAAATGAACTAAAAACTGCTCCCAGCTCGTTCCACTCTGAATGGGACCCACATGGCAGAGAAGTGAGGAGTAAAAACGAATGGACTTCTGCTCCTCTGGGAAGGAAGACTTTGGAATGACTGATTCCTGGGGAGTATGTGTGTGTGAGCCCCGCCTTCTAGAAATACTTAAAGAAGCAGGAAGTACCAGAGAAAAAGGATTCCATCTCCGACTCAGAAGGTGGGAGGAAATTAAGGGGAATGAATGTGCTCCAGAGAATTTCCCCGATCCGGTATTTTCCAGCCTAATCAACAGGACTTTCTGGAGGACTGCTAAACATTTACTGCATCAGGGAAGTGAATGAAGTTCTGTAGAACAAGAAGGACCCAGAGTAGCTCACGTAGAAAGAACACAGGCTGGGGCAGATTCTAACAGACCCGTGGAAACGCAGGAAAAGCGAAGGCTCAGGACTGGAGGAACCAGAAGCAGAGGGGAGAGATGTCACCCAAAGGCTAGGAGAGACAGAAGAAAGCAAGTGAATGTGCCAGAAGTGGGAGAGGTTGTAGGAGGGAAGAGGCTGGGGGTCAAGTTGGGCAGGGGGGTGGGTGGCAGCTGTCTGGCCATACTTCCAGAGGACCACAAAACTGGCACCGGCTCATGGCTGAGGGGGAGACAGAGGGACCGATAGGACCCAGTGGAGAGAAAACCCAGACTGAGGCATACAACCCAACCCCAGGTCTTGCCAGGGGTAGTGACCTCCTGGGGCTACATAACAGGAGACCACACACCCGAGTGGCTCACCACGACAGCAATTTGTCCTCCCACAGTTCCGAGGGTGGGAAGAGTCCAGGTGCTGGGCGTGTTGGTTCCTTCTGGAAGGAGAATGCTTTCCACGGCTCTCGCCTCCCGTCGGGCGGCTGTCCGCGGGCCTCCGTGTTCCTTGGCTGGTAGATGCATCAGTCCTCTCTCCACCTTCCTTCCTCGTTACCTGTCCTTCTCCCCGGTGACTCTCTCTCTCAAAAGTCCCTCTCCTGTCCCCTGTAAGATACCAGCCATTGAATGTATGGCTCACCCTAAACCTAAGATGATCTCATCTCAAGCTCCTTAGTTTCATGTGCAAACATTCTTAGTCCAAGTAACAGAGCATTCTCAAGGTCCGGGTGGACGTGAGTCTGCGGGGAGGGGAGACACAACCCAACCCACTACACCAGGTGGCTCCCGAGCACCAGGAACTGATTCCGGTTGCCTCACGTCGATTGAGTCAGTGGGTCTGGGTGTAGCTGAGAATCTGCACATGTCCAGGTCCCAGGCGGTGCTGCTGCAGGGCAGAGCCTTCGTGCGCATTTGGAAAAGTGTGCAACGAGTGGGCCGTGCTTACCCTAATGCCCAGTAAATCTCGAATGGCCTTGAATTGTCTGGGGAAAAAATAAGCTATCAGGAGCTTCTGGGTGAAAAATAAGAAGTAAACAGAAATCAGGGTATGGGACAGACGGTTCTCCGGAAGTGAGAGACAGCAAGCTGGGGGCAGGGGTGGGGGCACGGGGGCACTGAACTGCGAGACTGGCACAGGCACTGTGTGAGCGAGGCTTTCCTGGAAACGGTAGAAGCACAGAGCTTTGAGTCTAGCTTGGCTCGGGGCAGAACAAATGTCCCGCAGGCAGAAGTCCCTGAGAATTTACGAAAACTGGGAGAAGGGAGGGCTCCTATGAATTGTGGAAGTGAAGGTCTAGACCAGGTAAGCAACATACCTGAGAAGTAGGGAGATCTCAGCTAATACCCGACCTGGGCTTCTGTGCGACAGGATTTGGAAACTGCCTTGAGCTTTGTCCTAATAATCTTTTATCCATAGGTCAGAAAAGAGGGCAGCATGGAGAAAATGGATTTTGAAACAGTCAATTGTAAGAAGCGGTGGACTGGGGTCTCAATATTTTGAAATCGATGTCCCATCTCGGTTATCAGGAGGGACGTCGCCACCACCTGGCCCCTTGTAGACTTGGTTGCACAATAAATCCTCTTCCCAAAAGAAAGCCCTCTCACAGAGAGGGGTGGGGGAGGGAAAAAGAGGGGCGGTGCTTAGAAATGGCAGCTGCACCTGAAACTAATACAAAATAATATTGACTGTAAACTGTAACTGAAAACATTTTTTAAATTTTAAAAAGGAAGAAACGACACTCGTGAATGCTGCATTTTGCTTTGACCACCTGCCTTACCTGGATTGTTAGGAAGCCCCCCCACTCCTTTGGGTTTGGAACTGACTGACTGTAGGGAACCTTCCCTCCCCATCGGGCTTGGCTGCAACTTGCATGTGACCTGCGTTTACCCATGATGAGACCAGACAGAGACACCCCCCCGCCACAAACTCCCATGTTTTGCCTCATAAATGATTGGCCGAACTGTCTGGGATCAATCTGAACAAAACCCCTGTTAGCCAAACTTTGGCTAAGAGTCTCTGGTTGCCCCAGGCCCCTGCCTCATGCGTGCCCCACCCTCGGCCCGAAGCAGCTCCCCAGCCCTCCCTAACCACCCCGCCAGGGGGTTAGGCTCACCCCAAACAGCCTCTACTCTCCTGACCAGTCCACCCCGTTCACCACACTGCCCTGCTCCTGGTTCTTTCTAGCCGAACCACCCCCTCCCCAGGAAAGGAAAACCCTCTCTGGCTGACCTTTGACATGCAGGTAGGTCTCAGGGTCAGAGGCCCCCTTGCAATAGTCGCTTCTTCCTCCTGCAGGAGTCCCTCCCTGTGCTGCGATCCTTTCCACTAGTCTCTCCTTACCTGAGGCCACATTCGTTTTTCATTTGATAGCAAGAGAAGTAAAGAGAAACGTGTGCCTGGGTCCTTGTTTACCTGTGACTGAGTTAATGAAGTCAGCGCAATCTGTCTGCCCTGGGCTCCTGAAACGGTCTTTGGTCCCCGCCTCTGAGCCTTTCCCGGGCAGGAGGGGCTGAAGCACGCAGAGCTAGAAGGCAGGACCCCGGTCCCTTTCCCACACCCGCCCATGGTAACAGCAACTGTGTATCTGTGGGGCCACGCGGGCTCCCTGCACCCCAGCGGGATTAACCCCTTAGAGAAAACCTCCAGTCTTTTCTTTCCGTCCTAACTGCTGCGCCTTCGTGATGATGGAGGAGACTTTTCCAACCACCCCCATTCTGAATTCTAGTAGCGGTTCTGGTCCAAATGTGTCACCTGGGCTCACACCTGCTGCTGTGCACCTGTTCTGTGGGTGGTGGCATGTGTGCACATGTGTCTGTATGTGCAGGAGCGTGCTCATGTGAGTGTGTGTTGGTGCATGCCGGTGTGTGCATGCATGTGTATGCACAAGTGTGTGCATGTGTGTTTGTGTGTGCAGGTGTGTGTATGTGATATTCTTAGAAGCTAAGAGCATCCGTGAAGTTCTGGACAATGCCTTAAATCTTCCTTCTTCCCACAGCAGCTTCATCTAAATTGATTTGCTCTCTTTTGGCAGCTTCTCTTGCGGTGGGGAGCAGTGTTTGCTTACACGGGTGTGCAAGTGCACACTACTGGTGTGGAGCTGCAGGGGGTGCACCGCTGATTTCCCTCTGTCGGCTGTCTGAGGTACTCCAGCATTTCTCACTGAGGCCTCAGCCACGTTCGCTCGGGTGTGCACACATTTTAGTGTTGAAACAAGAGCCCAGAGAAAGAACAGCCATGCCAGCTAGTTTTTAAAATGGCGGTTTCAGATTTCTTTTTATTTATTTTTTTATTAAAGGAAACTTGGGTCAAACAAAAGTATATGTTGTGAGCGGTGTGAATCACGGAACGAAAGACAGTGGTGCTTCTCTGCAGGAGCAGGCTTGTTGGAGGCTGGAGACCTGTCCTGGCTCCCCCTGATGTCCTCTGTGGCTCCCAGAATGCCACCAAACAAAGTGTGACAGTCACTGATCTAGGCCAGTCACTCATTTTTTTGAAGCTGAGACTCAGACAGAGTCTCTCATCTGTGGCAGGTTAGGATAGAGCTGGGGTTCTTGGACCTCCGGTCATTCTCCCATGAGCCATGTCTCTCCCTCCGGGCGGTCACCTTCCTCACAGGGTCCCAGGTCCTCTCTGGCCAGCCACCATGCCTTCCATCTGCACCATCCCTGTGTGGGCGCCTGACCCCACTGGCTTTGGACTGAATTTTTCTGGAAGAAAGTAACAAAAGGAGGGAGGGAAGAGGGGCGATCATTTTTTAAAAGGTGCTGCAAGCACTAAAACTTCAGCCAGCTCTGGCTCTCAGACATTTTAAAAAGGCAGCGTACAGAAATATGATAGTGATGTTTGCTATTTGCCGCTTGACAATCCACATTATTTTAGGAGCAGACTTTAGTCAGTTTCAAAACTGGATTTTGTTTCAAAGAAAATAAATCCTATTTCACAATTATTAGGATCTCTCTGAAAAATATCAATGCATAGATATGTAAGAATTTTAATAAAAATTTAAGCTCCAAATTACATCATTAGTAATATACCCCTGCAGCCAAACATTATTTGGTGAAAGACATACATCACTGCCAGGAGATTATGAAATGAGTAAGAGGCAAAATTTTCACAGCCTGATGGATTAAAGAAATCTATCAGGCTGATTTAGTGCCATGCCCAAGAGAGAGAGCCGAAGCCCTAAATATTTAAGCTTATTGTATTTGGCTTGAATGTGCCGGTTTTATAAGATGGTCACACACATAAGAGCCACTTCTTCCACCTCCAGAGCCTCAGGATGCAGAAGCAGTACTATTCACCAGCTTCTCCATGAGCTCCCTCGCATTTCCCACTTCCTGTGCAGATAGCTTGGGACCATGTGGCTAGTTTTGGCCAATGGGCCTCAAGAGGAAATGGCAGGCATCACTTCCAATCCGAGGCATTGAAGAGCCGGCACGAGTCTCGATGCCCGCTCTTGCGTGGGCACTCTGGGGATGGCAGCATCAGTGGATGAAGACCACAGAGGAAAAGCGCCTTCGTATCACATCAAATCAAGGGTACAGACCACCAACATGACATCACTGTCGGCGTTGACTGATGGCCTGGCTGAGGAGATGTTTCCCAGTTTCTCCACCGTGACATTATCCTTCCCCACCCCGCTTCCATAGGCTACTCTGTATGTAGCGCACACTTCAAAGTGGGGCATTCGGTTCCAGAAGGTGGAGTAGCTACATAAAGTATTTTAACTTCTTCTGTATGGGAGATCCGTTCATTCTCCCCTCTTGATTCAATCAAGTACTTCTACCAGTATGGACATATGGATACTTATTTGATGCTCTGGGCTATAATCTAATACTACTTTGTTTCGTTTCATTTTGTTTTGCTCCAACCGTTCCAGCTCTGGTCGCGGAGAACTCATTCGTGGGTTCCTGGGTTGCTCTGATGTACCCTATCACTGCAGGGTTTGGGTGGCCTATTGTTTAGCTCTTCCTCATATTATCACATTAAAAAATATTTGAGGCTCATCCTGCATACTCACTGCCTCGGTTCTAGAATCAGAATTTCTCCCAGGAGCCCTGCACCTTTCACTGGAGAATGATATTAAAATCCAAGATCTGGGAGGGGGGGTGCCTGTTGCTGCTGGAATGCCCTTTGCTAGGCAGTCCGCTGCTAGCAAAGCACAGAAATACATAGGTGTGTATAACCCGTGTCTGCTCTACCCAGATCTAGAAATATTTCTCTACGTAATGCTTCTTTAGTTTGAGATGCATCTTTAACTTCTTGGTTTTCCAACCTTCCTATTTTTAAATTCTATCCGTGTTTAGGGCTATGAAATTCCCTCAGCATGGAAGTTACTGGAGTCTACAAATTTTATTTGCATTTTTAATTATTACATAATTCAAAATATTTTGTAATTTTTTGCGTGTGATTTCTTCTTTAACCCACAGGTTATTTAGAAGTATATTTTTAAAAGTTCAAACATGCTGATTTTATAGTTATCTATTTTAGAATTGATTTCTAGATTTATAGCTTAATTGTATTATGATCAGAGACAGTGATTGGCATGATTTGAAATTGGTTGACATTTGCTTAATAGTACAGATTATTGCCAACTTTTGGAAAAGTTTTGTGTGTGCTTGAAGAAGACATGTATTCTGCATTTCCTCCATGTGATGTTCTGTGTGTGTATTCATCCTGGTTTTTAGTGGTATTATTGAAGTCTTCTGAACCTTTGCTGAATTTTTGTCTGCATGTCCCATTGGTAACCAAGGGAGTTAAATTCATTTCTCCCTGGTGGTTGTGGAGTTTTGTCTTTTGCTCTGTGGCCCTGTCAAGTTTTGTGTTATATTTTATGAGTCCATCCTATTAGGTATATGTAAATTATGAATAATTTTAACTTCCTGATGACTTGAAGCAGAATATTATAAAATGCCTCTTTCTCTCCCTTATCTGATATGAATATAGCCTTCTTTTTGCAGTGTTTGGATGGTACATCTTGTACTTCATCTTTTTTGTAAGCTAATATTTTATGTGTCACTCGTTATTGGACTTTTCTTCTAGTCTGATCATCTTTCTTTTTTCATCAGGTAATCTAGTCCATTCGTATTTAATGTGTTCACTAATACGTTTGATATCAGTCTGCCGTCTTAGTCAGCTGTTTGTCTCATCTATTTTATGTTCTCTTTTCTCTCTCTTATTACCTTCTTTAGATTGAGAACTTTTTGTTGCTCCATTTCTCCTCTTTAGATCACCAATTACATACTTTTAAACAATTCTTTTAATGTATACCCCAAAGCAGCAGCCTGCCAACTCCAGGCTGTGGGCAACATCCAGCCCATCACTGATTTTCATAGAGCCTGTGAATAAAAGAATATTATTTTGTGATGTGTGAAAATTAAACAACATTTGAATTTTATTGTCTAGAAGTAACGTGTGCTGGAAAACAGCCACATCCACTCATTTATGTGTTTTCTGTGGCCACTTCCCTGCTGTGATGGTGGGGCCGGTGGGTGTGACAGAGACCGCATGTGGTGCTGCCACGGCTTCTGAAGTCCCTGCTGTTGGGCCCGGTCTGGAAAAGCTTTGCTACCCTTGGCCTAGAAATGTCAACATTCGCCCTTGACTTAACAGGGGTTTTTCACTGCTTATTCTTTCTTCTATGTCATCATTATTGTAAAGCCAGAGGGTTGCCAAATCCCTTCAAGGTATTTCTAGCTTGTTTTATACATTAGATATTTATTTAGATTTGCCCACAGATTTACCTTTTCCTTTGTACTTCTTTTCTTTGCATATTTGACCTTCCTTTGGGTATCGCTGTCTCCTTTCTATCAGGTCAGCTGATGGAAAGTTCTTTCAGGCTTTGCTTGTCAAAAAATGTCTTTATATTACCTTCACTCTTGAAAAATATTTCCCCTACATATAGAATTCTAAGATGCAATTCATTTTCATGCACACACACACATACACACAGAATTCTGAGAGAGCCCTGAAGATCCCGCAGGCTGGTGGAACACGCCTTCTTCCAGGCCATCCATCAGAAACCTGCTGTAAAGGGATTTGACAGAGGTCATTGCGATCCCAGATTAGCTGACTTTAAGATAAGGAGATTATCCTCAGTGGGCCTATTCAGGTGAGGCTTACAAGAAAAGGAAATTAAAGGATGAAATAGATTTGACGGGAGAAAGAGTCTCCATTGCTGGCTTTGGGGACAGAGGGGTCCAAATGATGACAAGAAATGTGAGTGGCCTCCAGGACCTAAGAGTGGCTCCTGGATGGCAGTCAGCAAACAAACACCAGGAATCTCAGCATCTTCGTCCTACAATTACAGGCAACTGAATTCTGCCAATAATCAGAATAAGCTTAAAAGTGGATTCTTTTTAAAAAAAATATTATATTTATTTATTTTTAGAGAGAGGGGAAGGGAAGGAGAAAGAGAGAGAGAGAGAAACATCAATATGTGGTTGCCTCTCTCATGCCCCTCACTGGGGACCTGGCCTACAACCCCAGCATGTGCCCTGACTGGGAATTGAACCAGTGACCCTTTGGTTAGCAGGCTGGCACTCAATCCACTGAGCCACACCAGCCAGTGCTGAAAGTGGATTCTTACCAAGAACCCCAGGTGAGGAGGCTGTCATACACCTTAATTTTAGGTTTGTGGTGAGCGAGGGGCCAGCTAACCATGCTTGGACCTCTGGCCCGTGGGAACCGTGTTGCATTAGCCATTCAGTTTGCGGCACGTTGTTACTCAGCAATAGAAAATGAATACGCCTGGCTTCTGTACTTTTGACATCTCTGTGTCTAATTGTATTCCTTTAAAATTCACCCCCGGGAAGTCAAAAGGAATTCACTTCCTTTGACTGCTTGCATCATTTCCTCTTTAGGTTTGGGTTTCAGAAATTGTACCATGGTGTCTGGGTGCTATTCACTTTGTGTTTGTGCTCTTTAGGATTACAGAGCTTCCGAAATCTGCAGATTGATTTTTCATTTGGTTTTGGAATATTCTCTGCCATTGCTTCGTTAAATATTGCCTCAGCTCCATCTTCTCTCTCCTCTACTTCTGGGGCTCAAAATGACGGTTCTCAGTGTTACAGTTCACTGGAAGCATTTTTGCTGTCCACGTGTTGTGCAGGTTTTCTCGTTGCACCAACGTCTCTATGCCTTGGCAGGCCTGTTTCTGTTGCCGGCTGTCAGCTGTCATTCAGGATGTCTTATGTCCTTAGGTATCTGATTAATTTTAATTGTAGGCTACATATTATGTTTGCAGAATTGTCTGTATTAATCAGTTGAAGCCCAAGATAATGATAATTGCTTCAGAGAGTGTCTATGTCAGTTTGTCACTGTAGTATTGTCGGTATGTGCCTGAGATAACCCCTCTCCAAAACCCTTTTAATCCAGTTTTGGGGACTGAGGTGATACAATGGTGAGATGGGCCCTGAGGACCTACTTCCAGTTTTACTCTGCTCCCAAAGCCTTGTGGGTCCCAGTTCAACCCCTTCCCCACCGAGGCTGTCAGAGACCCACTAAGTTTCTCAGCATCTCGGTGACCGCCCCCCTCCCCTCAATGGGTGGCATATGACCTCATGGGGAAGAGCTGACCCCAAAAGTGAACTTATTTTTCTGAGCCTCTTTTTACTCCCAAGGTCTTGGCTTCTTTATCTTATCAGCTCTCAATGCTTTCAAGTAGATTTTTAAAATATTTTGTCCAACTCTGTCTAGTTTTTCTCAGCGAAGGAGTTGGCCTTCTTTACTTTGGTTATTACAGGAAATAGAAGTTCTGTGATTCTCTTTTGATCTTGGTATATTAGATGTTGTGTGAACAGGAAAAATCCCCTATTATTCTTCTTTCCAGCTTTTTAATCAGTTAAGGAAATCCAAAGATTTTAAGGGAAGCATTTCAGCTTTTGTTATGTTGCAGCTACTTAATCTATATGAACCAAGGATTTTTTTTGAAACTGCAAGCAAAACAAAGTCCAGAAAAAATTAGATGGTGAAATCTCTGTAGGTTTGCACAAGTGTTAATTTCATATATTTATTAATCAAAGTGTGGTTTTATTCTCATGGCCACCTTTATATAAATAACGTTATGTTTGAACACATGAAATAATAGATACAAATGAGACTCTACTTTTGTTTTTGAGATTCATGAGATTAATTTTGACAATGGAATTTCCATGCTTAGAAGTTTGAAAATCAATAAATGAGTTTAACCAAGTAACTTGAGCTAAAAAAAAATAGATTTTTGTTCTGTTAGCACACCAAATAACCCATGAGCATTGTATTGGAAGCCTTCCTGGGCCTTAATATAAAGTAGAGATGGATGAGAACGTCTAATTATCTCGGAGAGGATCATTTGTGGTAGGTTTAGCAATCCTCATAGTGGAGGTTTCTAGGTTGTAACTTGTGGACCAGTTATACTTTGCCTTTCTATTGTATTTTTAAGTCTTTTGTATTTGTTGCCAGTATTTTTAATTTGGGGAATTTTATATGGAACAGAATCTATACTTCTGACTTCTCTGAACAGGTTGGAAGAAGTACAATGGCATTTATCATATGACAATATTGGGTTGGAGCTAAATGGATGTTGTCACCTGTAATAGTGTCTTAGGGCAACCATAACAAAGCACCACAAACCGGGTGACTTAAACAACAGAAATGTATTATTTCAGATCCGGAGGCTGGAAGTCCGAGATCAAGGCATTGACAGGGCGGATTCCTTCTGAGGCTGGGAGGGAAACTCCGTCCCAGGCCCCTCCCCCTGCTCCTGGGTGTTCGCTGGAAATCTCGGCGTTTGCTGGTAGACCTGTCACTCCGACCTCTGCACATGCTCACATGGTGTTCTCCGTGTGTGCGTGTCTGTGTCCAAATTCTCCCTCTGCATGAGGACATGAGTCATATTGGACCAGGGGCTCACCCTAATAGGATCTTACCTAATTATACCTGTACCACCCCTATTTCCAAAGAAGATGCATTCTTGGGTACCGGGGGTAAGGACCTCGACATATGAATTTGGGAGGGGACACGATTCAACCCATAACACCCCCCTTCTTTTCTTTAATCCTCACTTGAGGATATGTTTCCTGATTTTTAGAGAGAGAGGAAGGGAGAGAGAAACACAGATGTGTGAGAAACATCAATGTGAGAGAAACATTGACTGGTTGCCTCCCATACATGCCCTGGTTGGGGATCAAACCTGCAACTTTTTCGTGGACGGGATGACCTACCACCAACTGAGCTGCCCAACTGGGGCATAACATCCCCTATAAAAGGGACATTCATTCCTCTGTTCCCCCACCATTGCCATATCTAGTTAAGTATTCCTTTCCATTGCTCCTCTGACCCACCAAGGCTTTTAAGTTTGTGAAACTTGCCCTAAATCCCGTGGGTTTAGGAGGCTCTACGCCTACCAGGCAGACCTCAATCTAATGGACTCACGGGATCATGGGCTATCAGAGCTGGGAGGAACCTCAGAGATTAGCTGTTGTCATTCACTTGTCATGTTTCAGAAGGGCAAATCTAAGACGCTCTCAACTGTTCTATTCCAAAATACGTTCCGTGAGGCTGCTCACAATTCTCAAGATTTTAAAAAATTCCATTGCATTGAGTTTATCTGAGGAGAAGACAGGTCTGACAAGGCTCTCATTTCAGTTCCTTTATGGAGGAAATAAATCCCTTTCCTCTAACCTTTCCTGAGGCTCTGGCACTGCGGGATTTGGCTTATCTTGCAGGGCCTAAGTAGTATGTTTTGTTTGTTTGTTTATTAGAATATTTGCAGTGGATTTACCCTTTAGAAAATAAAGAGGCTGTTCAAGTAAAGGGGGCTCTGTGCACAGATCAGAGTCGGGAAACGATGCTTCTCAATGGGTCAGCTGTTTCGTAGGCCACTTAGCATACAGCGTGCGTAAGCATGTGTTTCCGGCAACGACGGGTTTTTCTAAATTTATAGCTCTCACACAGCCATTAATTTTGCTACCAGATGGGGCCCAAGAGGCAAGCTGATAAATCTTTCATTTGCAGTGGGTCGTGTTTTTCCATATGCATGTGCGTTGTCGTAATCCGTATGTATTTCAGCCGGGGTGCAGCTGATCCCCCGCGAAAGAAGGCACGTGGGAAGGAAGGCGTGATGTCCAGTCCCCACCTGCGCTTGAGGAGCTCCATCTCCTCGCGTTCATTTCCAAGGGAGATCCTAACTCTGCTTGTCACCCATATAACAGCTGATTATATCCAGCTTGACCTTTAAGCAGCCCAGGACTTGCCTCTGAGTCAGTCCAGAGTGATCAGGCCTTAATCAAAAGCCATTATGAAACTCATTTGTTTCTCCTAAGAAGCTCTAAGTTTGGGCCCTCTCCAGGTAGCTCAGTTGGTTAGAGCATCATCCTGATATGCCAAAGTTGCAGGTTTGATGCCTGGTAGGGTGCCTACGAGAATCAACCGACAAATGCATCAGCAAGCGAGACAACAAATTGACGTCTCTTTCTGTCTCCCTTATTCCTCCCTTTCCTCTCTCTTTAAAATCAACCAATAAATTAAAAAAAGAAGTTCAAAGTCCACCTTTTTTCTTCCAGAACTACATGGGATTCAATCATTTTTATTACTATCTCTTACTATCCTAAATCAGCCCCTTTAGGTATCGCTGCCAATTTAGCTGTGTTACACAGTAAATATTAAATCACGCAATTTTCTGCTCAGCGCATTCATCCCTGACTCCAATTTGCATGACATAGCCGGAATGTAATTTCCAGGACGTGGCACTATCAGCCCAACAAGGACGAGATGGCCCATGCCTGAAGGACAGCCGCATTCACGTGGCCACTAAAGCACAGACCCCTCCCAGTGTTCTGACATTCCCCATGAGGCGCCCCTCATTCTTCACGAAGAGGGAATGAAAAATGTCTGCCAATTTCAGTAGCACGTTATAGTTTGCCAAGTGCTTTCACAGCGTCTATGTCAGAGTTTTCACAATGAACGCTAACTCTAAAAAAATGCTCATGGTGATTTCCATTTTCTGAAAGAAACTGAGGCTCAGGAAAGCTGCCCACTTGTGACCCCTCCACCCCCCAAGTACAGTGTTCTTTCTTCTGGATGTGTTGCTTCCCAAAACGTGGTGCTTGCGTATTTCTTTCTCATACGTTTTTAACAGACCCTCTCCAGGGACCATAAGCACTGGCATGCATGGCACACTGTCGTTCACAGTTGCTGTTCCACTATTTCCAGGTGTCCAGACGGGGGCTGGGATGTCCTTTATGTCACTCCACATCGTGCAGACAATTGCCCGGATAATCTCTCCGGGTGGTCCTAGCCACCACAGACCTGGGCGCTCTGTCCTTGGTCCAGGGGAGAAGAGGGCTCAGTGTTCACGTCGAAGGAAGAAAAGCTGCCCCTTCTTTTCCAGTAGCTCCGAACACTTTCAAGCTGTCTTGCTCATCTCTGTGCCTTTCCTCTATCGCTTCTTGAAAAGGACAAATTAAATCCCTACAAGAAGATCTTTAAATAAACTATACTTGTGTTGGCATCCTTGCATTTGCATAGAAATTCAAGGAAGACAGTATTTTTGTTACAAAAATAGCCTAATAACAGCTTGATATGAACTAATTGCTCGCATGGCTTTGTAAGCAGGAGCTGGCATCATTGCATCAACTGTGCGCTTGGGCTTCAGGCGTAGGCATTCTTGGGTGGGAGCTCAGCCCCCCAGGAAAAGGCCCCCCTCAAGTTTTCATCTTTCCAGATAAATGAGCGCTATGGCCCCTTGGCATTGAATATGAGGCTGGTATAGTCCCTTCCCCAGTAGGTTGGTAAGATGTGCATTTAGTAATAATAATAATAATCGCTTTGTTTATTGAGCATTGTTGTGTCAATCATGCTAAGTGCTTCCCATGCACCAGGACACCGACTCTGAAGCCAAATTACCTGTTTAATCCTTTCCCCCTGACTAGGTGTGTAGCTGCGGTTCAGTTACCTAATCTCATGATGCCTCAGTTTTTGCATCTGCACAATGGGAACGATAGCAGAATGTTCAGTAGTAAGAACAGTGAGGGTACGAGGTTAGAACAGGAGAAAGAGTGGCTGTTATTGGAAGAATGACGAGGATGAGGCCCGCTACCCTCCTGAGAGTTAAGATGTAGATTCACCCCGGCTCACGTTTGCATCTTGACGGTGGGAACCTGAAGGCCCAGACAAAGTTTTGATGACTTGCTCAGGGTCTAACAGCTGATAAATGATGGAGCCAGGAAAAAAAACTGCTTCTAGTTATTTATTGTTTAGCCTAGGAACATCACAGTGACTGGTCGAACCAGCCAATCTACTGGCCAGACGAGGTCGGCAGCCAGTGGCCCCTGCCCTGAAGGGGCTGCGGTCAGTGAGCTTGCTGGTGCCATCGGGGGGCCACGGGGTCTGGAATCAGAAGATCTTGTCCTGAACTGGCCGTTCACTCACTCAGGTCAGTTCATTTCTCTAAGTTTTCATTCCTTCATCTGTAAAATGATCCCAATTTAACCCATTCCATAGGGTTGTTCTAAGAAGCAAGGGATAACATATTTGGGAGCCTTTTGTGAATCAAAATGCCATGCATTAATTTTTGAAAACTTATATAATGATTTTTCCTATTTTTGCTCAGTTGTTGATTAAATTGACTAAATCACCTGGTCATATCTTGCCATATAGATGGAATCCAATTTTTTTTTAACCTACAAGCAAGCCAACCAGCCATGAAACAAAGGAGGGAAAAATGTGCCAATCCCCCAAAATAGGGACCCTGTTTCACTCCCCCAGGAAATATACAATTCATTTTTTACCTATTCATTGGATAGTCATTCATTCACTTATTGTACCTCCTTCTATGTACCAGGCATTATGCTGGAAAATAGCACAAATAATGCACAGTCCTCACCCTCAGGAGATCAATCAGCCTCATAAACAATTATAATCCATGGTGTTAAGTGTAGCACCAGGTAACTGAACTGTACTGAGAAAATATTTATATGGGAAGGGAATTCACAGAAGACTTCCTGGAAGACGTGACATCTAAGCTGAGTTATTAGTAACTAAATATGTGAGTACGCTTGGTGGCCCTCCATGGGCAGATGGCAAAACTTGGTTGGTGGACTGACCTCCCTGTGCCCTGCAGTCCTGAAATCACTAAAGAAAATTAATGAGTTGGCTGAGAATGTCCTTCAATAACCTGCTGACTGCACAGGGCTTCTGCATTGCCAGTGTCTTGGGGCAGGTGTTCGCAAGCCTGGCTTATGTAATCTGCGAAGTTCCTACAGTGGGCCGTGCTTACCTTTCAAGAGTGAACCAGACACTTTCCTCTCCTCGCATGACTATCCAAAAGCACTCCCGGGTGTGTAGCGCAGCTCCGTGCGGAGGCTGAAGAGCAGAGAGATTCAGATGAAACCCTTGTGGTCACTAGAGCAAAATGAAGGGAATAAGAGACAATCGGAGCAGAATTCGTGGGAGTGGGTTAAAGATGCATCTCCCTCTACACGGAAATAGCTTCATTATTACTTTAAAAGATTTGGGGGTTGGGACACTATAGGAGTGTTGTTCTGTAAATACCATTTAACATGCAGCAAAAAATGACTGTGCCCACACCACTGTGACAGGGTATTGACCGCCCTGCAGGCAGAGGCTTTGGACCATTAATAAGGAGGAAGGGAGGGCGGGGACGGGCTCAGAGTAGAGACCTGAGGAATGTCGGAGTCACACCCCTCCGCTCTGCAGTTGGGCCAGGCAGAGCTATTTCCGGTTCCAGTTTTCTTGCTCAGAACTGGGTTGAACTTTTGGCATCTGCAAGCTGAGCTGTTCCTTTATGTGACTAAGAAACGTTATCTCCCATGACCGATGGGGTGGGGTAAGGCAGGGAACCTGCTTCAGGCTCAGATCTTAATCATGACATTTGACGCCAACTGCATAGATGAATTTGCCCTCTGCATATTTATTCCCATGACTAGTGTTTACACTGTAGTGGCCAGTGTGTGGACAAATACTGTAATCACTCTAAAGAAATCGTGGTAATAACACACTTGGAGTGACAGCAGAGGTGCTCTGTTTGTAAATTTGGTTGCGCCACCTAGTGGAGGCAGGAGAGATTTTCTGCGTCAAAATACCAGTACTGGGATATTTCCCGGTAGTGTGTGCTCAGTGCGTCCTCTCCCAGAGAATCAATTCACCATTTCCCGTCGTGTGTGTTTGAAGTTGTTTTGAAACCCATGGGTCTGTGTGAAGCTTGTTTTCTCCTCATCCCCGTTTGTAAATCGGTTTAGTTTTAATACTCACTCACCTTCTGCAGACACCAATTTAAACTGGGTCTTGAGAGACAAGTCAGAAACTACCAGATAGAGGACAGAGTAGTCCAGGGCAGAAGGGCAGAAGGACAGGCATGTGAAGGAGCCCTGGGCGCCCGCGGGACACAGCGTGCTCCCCTGGGCTGCTGCTCACGGGTGGCTCTGCCGCTAGGTTGTGAAAGGCATTGCTGTCGCTGTTGAAGGGTTTGAGGTTCAGCATCAGAGCCACTGGAAGTGTGAGCAGGGATGCAGTGGGACTAGAGCTCAGTTGCAGAAAGACAGCTTGGTGTTCTGCAAGGAGAGGCCAGGGCAGGACACCTGAGCTGAATGCGGCCATCTAGCGTGCAGGAGGACCTGGATCTGACTTGACATGGGGAAGGGCAGGGTCGCAGTGAGGGTTTTTGATATGGGATCCTCAGGATGAGGTGATCCTTGGGATGTAGAATGTGGTTCCCACAGGCAGAGAAAAGGACAGTCTCATCACCATCGTGTCCTGGTGCCTTGTGGCACATGGGCATCCTGATCTGTTGCAGGTGGGGGGCAGCGGGTGGTGGGAGTCTCTGTCTCATTGCTTCCATTTTCCTCATGAAGGGGAGGGGTTGCTGTGCAGCTGGGAGCCTGGGGAGGGTGGATCTGGGAAGCGGAAGGCTGGCAGAGTTGTGTCCAAGGTCCTGCTAGGGCTGGACACCACGCAGTGACGTGGGCATCGGTTCGGTGGGGGTTACCATTGTCCCTGGTCATGACAGGCTGCCAGAGCAGAGGGAAAGGGGGAGGAAACATCCCACCCTCACAGTCAGCCTGCCCTTCGCTAAGGAACTATTAGGGGCAGTCAGCTCTTCGAGGCCTGAGAGGCTTGAGGTTAAGAACTGGTCCTCTCAGCTGCCTGTAGGCTGTCCTTCACCTCGCTAAGCTTCAGTTTCCTCATCTTTCATGCAGAGACAGAATCTGTTACACCCAATGTGGGTATAATGTGATGTGGTCATTGCAACAAAGTGCCTCGCACACTCCTCGTACTCAGTTAGTAACAGCTATTAATTTTTGGAGGAATGAGCATCCTTCCGAATACCCCATTTTAGTCTACAAAGAACAAATTTGTCTTTTTCTTATTGATTACTAAGAATTCATTATATATATATATGGTCCGGCTGGTGTAGCTCAGTGGACTGAGCGCGGGCTGGGAACCAGAGGGTCCCGGTTCGATTCCCGGTCCGGGCACATGTCTGGGTTGCGGGCCAGGTCCCCAATGAGGGCCATGTGAGAGGCAACCATACATTGCTCTTTCTCCTTCCCTTCTCCTCTCTCTGAAAATAAATAAATAAAATATTAAAAAAAAAGAATTCATTATATATATATTTTTTCACTCCTGTTTTATTGTATTTTTCCATGACCATTTATTCCCCTTATAAGAATTCTTTATATATTCTTTAAAAATCTCCAACTGGCTTACAAGTATTGTTTAGAATCG
Organism: Micronycteris hirsuta; assembly: GCA_004026765.1. Classification (NCBI taxonomy): domain Eukaryota; kingdom Metazoa; phylum Chordata; class Mammalia; order Chiroptera; family Phyllostomidae; genus Micronycteris; species Micronycteris hirsuta. The sequence goes on from PVJI01003010.1 coordinate 106,516, forward strand.
CAAAAATCACTGCTGAAATTTCTTGCCGTTTTTCCCTTTGGACACTAGAAAACGTTTGCAAATACAAACTTTCATGTACAGGACTTGAATGAGGCTTCTTGCTGCCAAAGGCTAAATTCTCTTGTGGGATTATAAATGAGAAGTTTGCCCTTTTATAGGGAAGTGAGGGCTCACAGTTTATGTTAGGATTTTGACATAAGATAAGACACTCAGTCCCTCATCATCACCACCTCTTTGTGATGCTCTCATTTTGATTTTGATGGGTAGGAAAAAGAAGGCTTCAGGGGGAAAAACAACCAATTCTATACTTAGCCTTTGTGGACAGAGAAATAATTCAGGTTACCTATTGTAATGCAGCTGATTTTAAGTGGCCTTTTATAATACTAATAATAGCCGCTGATCACCTTCTCCATATCAAACTCTTGGCTAGGCATGCAACATACTTGATCCCGTTTGATTTCACAACAGCCCAGCAAAGTCAAGATGGAAAAGGTGAGGAAACAGAACCCCAAGGAAACTGGAAATGTGCCCAAGGTCACAAGCCAGTAACATGGGGCTGACATTTCTAACCGCAGAGCCCATGCCCCCGAAGAAGATTATATTTTTACATAGGATGAAGTTGGCCAAGTGGACCTGAGAGTCAGCTTTAAAAAACATGTCCGTCCTGTCTGTGTCTTGTCCGATAAACCTCCCTTCCCAACTGAGTAACTGGGAATTTGCGTGCTGTGGCTGGTGTTTGGGACTGTCGTGAATTTCCAAGCCAATCCAGAGTGGGGCAGCCCCCTGTGCCTGGTGTGCAAATGCTTATTTAAAGACTTCCTCTGGCGGCAGGACAGAGGCTGTCCCACCACAGAGACAGCCACTCTCCCCAGGTAGCAGCTTCCAGTGCATTCGCATCTGTCACTCCCCTCGGAAGATGCTCGGAGGTGTTTCTCTCCAACAAGCACATGCACGCCATTTGGATCCGGCTGCCATTAGGAGCTAGGTTCTTCCTGCTGATTTGTTATCACCATCACAAATCAGTCTGTGCCTCCAAACTGTCCCTGGGGGAAATGAAATTCAAAGGAAGGTCGCATGCATCACTGTTACTGACTCCTGTTCAATGATCCTTTCTCTGTCTTCTAGGATGTGGGAGGCATGGGTTGAGACCGGTCCTGCACAGGGAGGAAAACCGAAGGTCTCCGTGGTGCTGCTGTTGCAGAGACTGATGAGGAAACTTCAAAACCTCCCAGTATTTCCTCCGTTCCCCTTAAGATTTAAACTCTTTCTTCACTGTGGGGGGAAATACAGGCAGAGTCTAGGTCACGCTCATTAAAAGTGACTAGTGCTTTATCTTCAGTGGCTGAAACCTGATGGGATGTGGAAATAAGTACAAGTGAAAGGGCACCCACACGTTCTCATGTGGGCGGACAGATGGCCCAGGATAAAACTGAGACTCTGCCTTTATTTATTTTTTAAAAATATTTTACTATTTTTAGAGAGAGGGGATGGGAGAGAGGGAGAGAGAAAGAGAGAGAGGGAGAGAAACATCAGTGTGTGGTTGCCTCTTGTGTGCCCCCTACTGGGGATCTGACCCACCACCCAGGCATGCGCCCTGACTAGGAATTGAACCTGCGACCCTTTGATTTGTATGCCAGTGCTCAATCCGCCTGCCAGGCTCCATCTTTACATTTAACTCTAAGACTCCTTCTGGATGCAGAGAGCTCTTTCTGATTTCTTCGGGTACTATGGTAAAAACGTGTCTGGACTTGGAGTCAGAGGCCTGGAATACAACCCTCATGTGGTCATCACTGTTATTACCTCTCCAGCTTTGTAACCTTGCTCGCTCTGCTCAGCCGCCAGCTCCCCCTGCCCACCCCCCCACCCCCATCGAACAGAACGTGGCAGCCTTATTCCTGCTCGGGCCCTGTTGTCAGCTGTCTCTCTTGCCTGCATCACTCTTCCTTTAGGTATTCACCATTTTGCTCCAAGGGCACACCTACTCCATGAGGCCCACCCTGACCACCCTAATTAAAATCAAAATCTGCCTGCACCCCAATATTTCTGACCCCTTTTACCATGCCCTGCTCTTTCCCTTCTGAATCTCTCTCTCGATGTGTTTGTTCTGTGTCTCTTCATCTAGAATGGGATCTAGAAGACCTCTTACCAAACGCGTTAGATATACTTAATTCTTACCCTCTAAACTCCAGTGTTTTAATACAATTAATTCCCTTCTCACCAATACTGTACATTATCCGTTTTGTTTGCTTATGTATCCCAGATGCCTGGAACAATGCTTAGCCCCTAGGAGGCATTCAGGAAATCCTTGTTGTTTTGCTTGTTGCTGTTCTAATTTCATTTGACCCCCTGTCAGCATGAAAACAGTAATCAAAATCATTATTCTCCCAGAGCCTAGGATTTAAAAAAAATTTAAATGGCGATAATGGTAAGACCAACCAGGTTGCATTGTTAAACAGATTAAACGAGATGGAATACATTCAAAAGTTGTGTGTAATAGGGGTGAGAAGAGAACATGGCCGTTGTCCCCAGCGCATGCTGACCTGGCAGTGCAGCCCGGTGCCTTGCTCTGGCCCTTGTCAGGACCCCAGACCCTCCGCAGGACCTGTCAGCGGGTGGCCGTCGGTGTTGGTGGAGTGATCCCGTTAGAGGCCCGGCTCGTTTAGGCACAGCTCACAGGCGCTGACACCGCAAAAGAGCACGCGCTCTGCTGACGGTAGGGTGGGCGCCGCCGGCTGATGGTTTCTGCCTCTGGGGGTGTGAGTGCGGCGGGGGACCCTGAAGGGCGCCATGCCGGTACCCAGACATCTGGAGTCGAGGGATGCAAGACTGGAGGTGCGCTGAGAAGCTTAAGGCAAAAGCACTGGAAACTATTTCCAAGAAAAGGAGATTATTTTATCTCAATCTGAAATAGAGCAGACACTCAGAAAAGGGCACAAAATAGGCAAGTCTGATAATCCTAAAGGAAATACCTTTGCTAGTACGGCCCAGGCAAAGAAACAGAATATCACCTGCCCAGCCCCCCAAACCTGTGCGCCCTTTCCTAAGCATAACCGGTATGCAGATCTTGGTGAACGTTATTTCCTTGGCCTTCTTCATAATTTTAATGCCTTTCTGTGCATCGCTGAATAATATGGCTTAGTTTTCTTGGCTTGGAACTTTATATGAATGGAGTCCTACCCTACGTGTTCTCTTGTGACATGTGCCTTTCACTTAATGTTGTTTGTGAAATTCATTCGCGCTGGCATGTACAGCCATAGTCTACCCTTCTGATCGCTGTAGTATTCCACTACGGAGTGGCGGCATAGTTCATCCATTCCACCATCGATGGGTTGGGGGGCATTCAGGGTGTTTTTCCTTTTTCCTGCTGCATTATTCTTGCTCCTGTGTGCTGGTATTCTTCTGCAGAAGTTTGTCCGGATATTTGTCTGGTGATATAGTCACTAGACAAATACTGGATCAAAAACTTCTGGATCATTCACTATAGGCACCCTTACATTATGTAGGAATACCAAACTCTTTTCTACAGTGGAGGTACCTTGTCACAGTCCCATGGCGGGTGGATGTGGAGCATTTAAAGACGCAGCGATTCTAACTGCAGGACCCCAAGGTAACTGACCCTCGTTACCTGCAAACATGGAGCTTAGGCTAGTTCTCAGAGCTTTCCTTACTCCCAGAAGTGTGGCCTTTGGTCTCTTCCTACTAAAATGTAACTCCCCTGCCCCCCACCCCCAGGGGTTGAGGAGCAGCACACGTGACTTGTTCATCAAAGTGTCGCTCTAATGTGGAAAGGCAGGAGGGCAGTTTAGTAGCTATTTTACAGATGCGTGTCTCTCCTAAGTTGTCAGTACCAAAGGATTCTGTGACAAGAAGATACACGGAAAACCAAATGTCTAAAGTAGGGCTGTAGTTTCTTTATTGGGCTTGGCTGGGCTGCGCCTGTACCTCTGCGGAGAAAAAGAGGGTTCAGTAACGTATTCCACCTCGGGTGTGAGTTAAACGCCTGTTGGACCTCTCCAGTTGTAATGGGGTCAGATAGGCAAGAATCGCGCCTGAGGAATTTGGCCCCGTCTGTTCAGGGAGATTTCTCAAGAGAAGGTGCAGCTTTGTTTCGACCCTTTCATGGTCAGAGCATGGTCAGAATCAAAGATCTTACTTGTTGGAAGAGCTTCTAGAGAATTCCATTACTGTCCTTTATTCAGGTAAACACACCCAAGCAGTACTTACCTGCTAATTATCTCTGCTTCACCAGGTATCCCCAACACCTACCAAAGCCTTGCACATAGTAGGTGCTCAATAGCAGTTGCATGAATAAAGTTCTCGTAACCTTCAGTTGAGGAAAAATGTACCAAAGTGAAGAAACACAATTTGATAAAAACGCTGTCCTTTAAGAGTCTGTCCTTTCCAATTACTGCTCCCACCAAAAAAAAAAAAAATGTAAGCCTCAAGAAATTTGACTGAGTCTCTTTTGCAAAGAAACATGAATTCAAGGCCTCAGTATAATCTTTATAAACATCAGTCGTTGAATTCGGTTAACCAAGAGCATAAAGGAGATTCCGAGCTGCCCGTCGCCCTTTCCCAGTCTGGTGTGAGAAGTATTCCCCTCCATGATGCCTGAAGTTCCTGTTTGGAGGCTGTGAACTCACCCAGTCAGTGCCCCCGGAACACACAGCACCTTTCCAAGGGGAAGTCAGACTTCAAGAGGGATCACAGTGGAGGTTGAACCAACTGTAACTACGAAGGGAATATACGTGAAGGGCAATCAACCCTCTCCCCTCAATAAATCTCTGACAGAAAAGGACCACCTGATGTCTCAGGGCTGTGAGCCTCCACATTAGATCAGCGGAGACGCCTTGGGGATTGGTACGGCAGGTGGGCAGATAATCAACCAGGCATGGGCTGGCAATGAGACACTTGGGGTAAATTAGAGGAGGACCAATGGATTGAATTCAGAGGAAAGGCTGTGTACAAAAGCCATGGGAAAGGAGGCGGCAGGTGACTGGAGAGGTGGGAGGAGGTGGCCATGCAGAGTGGGAGTTACATCGTTCCGTTCCAGTTAATGAACTAGAACTTACCTGCTGGCCCAGTGAGCCAAGCTCGGAAGCACCAGACGTGCGACCACTTCCCCAGGATGGTCTGCACTCCCAAATCTAACGGTCTAGGAGAGGGCGTGGGGGGAAGGAGTGGAAACAGTATCCTAAGAGTGTCTTTGTATTTTGTGTTCAGCTACCCTCAAGTGCGAATTGAGTGTGAACTGTTCGTTTCTGGGGGCAGGGGGAGCCATTGGAAATAAGACCTTAAATTGAATAAGAATTTCAGAAACTAGGTTTCAGGAGGGCTTATTTGATTCAAAGGGACACCACATGAATGATGACATGTTCTGTATGTGCTTGAGATGCTTCCTACCGCACGCTTCATTCCGTCTCTCCGCCCCTCCCCCACCAAAATGCGTTGTTTTTAGTGTATACTTCATTAATTAGATCTGCGTGGTCATTTGTTATTATTGGCGTTTTCCCCTCAGAAGAGCATTCACACACTTTCATCCGTCTCACCTTACCCTACCCCTGCCATGTTGCTCTCATCGACTACACTTCGGTGTTTGTAAGGGAGAAGTAACAGGAGTTCATTGCATATCTAAGCAAAAATAAAATCTGCTAATTCCTTCACTCGCCCATACTTCCTACAGCTCATTTCTCTCTCCCGAATTCATCTCTCTTCTTTGGCAGGATCCAATCAGCTCTTCAACTCACCTGTTGAGTGTTTCATTTCTACTTTTATTTTTCATGCGTGCCCAGGATCTCCTATTGTTTCTTATTTATTACTGCTCATTCTTACTTCATCAATAAAATTTCCCCCTCCTTTCCTCTTTGAAATATTTATTAGGCTTAATTTAATTTGCTCCAGTGGAGGGTCCCATGCATTGATTTTCAGGGTGAGCGTGCTGGGCAGAGGCCGGTGCAGGTTCCCTTGGGAATTTCAGTGGAACCCCGAGTCACATGGGCCCTCGGGAGAGACGGTCTTGGGCTGCAAGGTGGGGAGAACACTGCAAGCTGGACACTGCATTTAGGAGCTGACCACGCCCAGTTTGCTTTCTCCTCCTACCCCACCCCGAACCCCTGCACTCCCTGGGGACTTCCGCCCTCAGACAACCTTGAGAACTGCTCTTTTCCAAGATCCCTCTCTGCTGTGGGACTGGGAGATGTGAAGAGGAAAGATTCAGGGGCTGACTGGCCTCCCTACAATGGTTATCACCCCCGAGGGGCTCCAGCTCTGTCCCAACCTCCGCTAACTGCCTCTGGTGAGTGCTGGGCTGGGGAAGTACTGTTTCACGGAAGCAGCAAGGATCAAGAGTTCACTGAGGTCAAGGAGGAAGAGAAGGTGCACTCGGCCAGCCCCCTCCCCTCCAAGCACATCTCTCCCTATGGCCCTGGGCTTCTCCCAGACGGCCATTTTCCTGCTGCACAGGGACTCGACCACCTCCCGTCTTCCCATGCGCTTTTCGTGGGTTTGATGTAAGTGCTGGACCCGTCCCACGTCTTTCGCTTTCATCCCTAAGATCTCTCCAAAGTTGGATTTGAGGAAGAGAGGCAACAGCTTATGTTAATTTGCTGGTTTATCCAAAATTAAAATTTCTTCTAAAGAATGTGAGTGTCCATGGGTCTAGCAACCAAGGAGCCTATATCCTATGATGATCACAAATGCCTGGTACACAGTAGGTTTTGATGAAACATTTCTATGGTGAAATGATAAATGCTAAGGTATTTTAGAGGATATGTAAAGTCACAGGTTTTTTTTTTAATTACAGACTTTTATCTTTATGCTTTGCTTGAGAAAAATTATATGACTCCAGGTAGCCTAAAATGAGAGAGAGATTGCGTCTTAATAGCTAATCATAAGGAAAGCCTCAAACAGAGTAAATAGTGCCTGCAGATACAGGGATGAGATTTCCAATCAAATTTACATCTTTCTTTTTGATCCCTAAGCTTCTGTGGCTCTGGGATTCATTTCCAAGCTGCATATTATTATGTTAATACTGAGAGACTTTCAACATTTATTAGGGCTATTATTTTCCTGTGCACAGCTCCTCCTTCAGCAGAGCTCAGTATGTTCGCAAGAGCCTATAGGCTGGACAGCAGCTCTCCGGGACTCACAGATAAGTAGAAAACACAGAGAAAGAAACAGTGAAGAACTCTTTTCACTGCTTGTTACCCTTTAAAGGAGAAGGAAAGAAGGAGTGAAAGGATAGAGAGAAGGAGAGAGCGGGGAGAGAAGGAAGAAGAAAAGACAAAGGAAGGGAAGGAAAGACAGACAACAGGAAGACAGACTGCCCTCACTCTACTCCACTACCCGCTCTCCCGTGAACTTCTGCTGTGTCCTGTCCTGCGCTTCTGGGCGTGGACTTTCCTCTTTACTTCACACGGGCTCTCGGGGCTGCTCCGTCATCTCTTTGCTCGCCTCTGTGGACTCTCAATACCTGCTCCACAGTGGCAATCCTGGACCCCTTCCCCTCTCTCCTAATCGTCCCCTTCCTGCTATTGTTTTGAAGAAAACCATGTGTCCTTCCTTTGTCAAGGAGATTGAAAATGTCCCCCCGGAGCTCCCCACCTCCCCTCTTTGCCAGAGAGCATCTCTCCGAACATCCATCTCCCTTTTTCCATCAGGTTCCAGAGGCTCCGTTCCCATTTTCTTGGATACCATCTCCTCTCCTCCATCTCTTCCCTCCCGTTACTCTTCAGCTGCCTCTTCTTCTTCTTCCTTTTCTTTATTAATCAGCATCTTATTTACTGATCACTTAATGGGTACTAAGCACTGTGTCAAGGTTAAATGTTTCATGAATTATCTCATTACCAATGGAATATATGGTATCAGTATCCAGTATCTTTACCTCTGTTTGATCGAAGAAGCTTTTGAGGCTCAGAGAAGTCAGATAACTTGTCGAAGGTTGCTCAGCTAATAGTGGGTGGATCTCCTCAGCTTCTCACTCCTGGCCTCATTTTGGCTGAGGAACTAAGAAAATGAACGTGGCTCCTCCTTTCAGACGTTGTTCTCTTTCTTTCGTTGCTCGTGTGTCTGTCAAGGAGATGATACCTACGCTCCCATTTCCTCAGCATCCAAACCTGCCTGAGTCCTAGCTTCTGACTTCTGCACTCTGCCTTTCTGCCACTGTTGGAGTGATTTCTCCAAAGTCACCAACAGCCAACTTCTCTCTAAACAAGTGGCCTTGCTAATCCTTCTCCTGGCCCCTCTGTAGCCGTTGATGCTGCTGATGATCTTGACTTTGAAATTTCCGCGGCCAGCCAATGTGACTTATGAAGCAGATTTGCATGGTCATTTGGATGTGCTATGGGAGGGGGTGGTTCTGGACAGATGGGCCCTCTGCTAATGAATGGATGCAACCCAAGCCCATGGCCAGGAATTTTAATTTCCTTTGAGAGTCAAGAGGTATGAATTATCTTCAGAGTGGGAAGGGTCTTTTATAGGTTTAAAGCTATTTTTGCAGAAAAACAAATTATTTCTCTTTTCTGAATGTTTATGACCCTTTATGTGTAGCTGTTAAATTTTATGTGCCTGGATAACTGATATCTATATTTGCAACAAAATATAAGTAACCCTGATAATGTAACAAAAATTTTGTGTCTTTAGGGAGTGTGGTGGCGGCAGGTAGGAGTGAGAAGAGTGGTTCTCACTTTTATTTAATGGTTCAGTGGAAAAATGGCTCTTCCGGGGATCTTTTCCATATAACTTTGCCTGTGAGAGTCTCCTAATTGCTCTCATAGGGGTACAGCTGTGAATATCACAGAATATTTATTTTCTCTGAAGATGTCGCAGTTTCTAAAATGAGAGAGTAGTTCGGATAAAATAATTACAGATTTTGTTCCTCTGCCACATGGCTCAGAACAGAGAGGGCATCTGGCTGATGGAAAGCCTCAGTGCCTGTGGTGCGGCACACCCAAGAGAGAGGGGATGGCAGATTAGAAAGCAGAGAACACAGTTTCCATTTACATAGAGCTTCACAGCATCCAAAGCAAGTTCATGCACGTTGTCCCATCTGCGTTCTCCCAGCTCCTTGGGTGAGATGAGGACTCTGATCCTGGTCGGCAGATCAGGAAATAAACATCCTAATAGTTGATACTATTTGATCAAGTCTCCATTATCAGTGAAGGCAAACTCATAGTCAACACATTGGTCCCTAACCCTGCCAAAGGCTAAGTCATCTTTCCCAAGCCCGTTGTGAGCAGGTGATTAGTTAATTGCGTGTGGGGTGTGGGCTGTGGCAAAGATGGAGTGGTCCAGGAATGCAGGCCATCGGAGGCATTCGGCTCACAGACATTAATGAAATTGCGTAAAAGAAGAAATGTCTTTCCCACAGCGGTAAAAACCTATTAAGTTGGTGTCAGAGGGCAGCATTATTCTTTTAGAAGGACATATTGAGTACAGGACTCACTCTTGGCAGTCCCATTATAAAGGGTGACAGGCACTTTCCAAGTGGGACCCGACATTCCCCCCGGCCAGCTGAATTCTCCACTGAGACAAAGTCCCCGGGTCTGGAGGAAGTATTATTGGGACACATTGTTAAGGCTCCAAAGGTGCTTAGGTATCATCCATGCAGCTCCTGGTGAGGGCACCAAAAGCCAGAAAGGGGAAGCATTCTAGGAACAATGTCATTAAAATGCAAGAAAAATGGAAGTTTCTATCTCCCTGGAGCAAAGGTGTATGTGGAGGAGACGTTTGGGGATGTCAGTCCAGCCACAGTCCCTGAGCACCAACACCTCTACCACTGTGCCCCTCTTTACACGCACATAAACACGTCGACACGAAACACATGCACACACACAGCCACAGACCCCCAGCAGCCAGGGCTCTGCAATGATGCCCTGCTGTCCTGGCCACAGATGATGGGAGCAGGTGTGGGCACCTCACCCGAGTGGGTCCCCTCAGCACCTCTTTCTCCAGACTTGAAATTGAGGCAGTGCAAGGGGCGGGGAGAGCTAAGTGCTGTGACTGACAAGACTCTAGAAGGAGCGCCCCCAAACGTGGGCTGTGGAGGCCCCTCCTGTGTCCGTCTCCTTCAACCCTGGGCTTCAACCCCGTCCTTTGAGTATCTTTCCACTTAACTCCCCTCTGAGCTTAAGCTAATTCGAAGTGGGTTTCTGATCTTTGTAGCTAAAAGAATCTGAACAAAACGATGAGAGAGCCCTGGGCAAATAGTAAACACACTCTCCTTACACTCTTCACATCCAAGGTAGATCAGCTTCATCAAGTGCGGATAAGTTCATCAAATGCAGGTTGATCCCAGGAAATCAATTAAAAGGTATATGATCAATGAAGGCAAGTAACTGTCACAAGCTGAATACTTATAAAAAGGTGATCTCCTTCCTTGGCAGGTTTAATAGCTTTTAAATAGCAAGTGTGAGAAAATATACCTTTAATGCTTCTAAGTAATGTGTACACATGTGTTCGTGTCTGGTTTGGGGGCATGCAATCTACTAGTATCTGGAAAATCAGTTAATTCGTCAACTTGGAATAAGAGGAAATTTTAAATTTAAAGTTTGTTTTTATTCGTTGTCAATTACACTATTTAATTGTTGCAGAAATTTTGGAATTGTGTAACAAGTATGTGCCAGCTACAATGCTAGAGAGCTTTACCTATATTTTCTCCTCCCCTGATTACAGTTTGTAAGACAATGACTACTCCTGCTAAAAGATGAGAATCTGTGTGTGCGTGTGTGTGTCCAAACCATTAACCAAACCAAAGTTTGTAGCGTGGAGTAAGCGTAAGAAATGTGGAAAAGCTTAATGGTTATTATAAAGCAGTTTATAACACTTAAAGTCACATGAAGCAAATGCATGCAGAAGAAAGAAGGCTTGTGTTGAAGAATTTATTCACGTTTATGCTCTGCAGCCAATATAAATCTAAAAAGACTCTAAATATTTCTGCCATGTTTGACAAAAGGGAGTGAGAGAGGGCAGGCCTTCCGTGCACCCGCGTTATGCTTCTTGCTACACAGGTGGGTGGGGAGTAGCATGGAGTCATGGCAAATAAAAACTACAGGGGAAGTGACCAGTTAAAGAGTGTGTATGAATCACCCATGGACATGGACAACAGTGTGGGGTTGGATTGTGGGAGTGGGGGGGGGGATGGGATGGACAGAGAGGGCAAAGCGGGGGAAATTGGGACAACTGTAATAGGATAACAATTTTAAAAATCTTTTAAAAAAATTTGCAGGCAGCTATGATGCAAATGTGATTTGCATTAAGGAGATCTGCTCCAGTCAATGGCTCCCTGGCTGCCACACCCACCAGCAGATCCTTTGTAAAAGTATTAAATGTGTATTAATCTCCTCTAAGTGGTTATCCAACACTGCATTTTATGTGGCCATGTGAAGTCAGCAGAAAAATTCTAGGGGCTCCTTTGTGCTTTTAAATTGACATTTGGGAGCCATTTTTTTTTTTTAAGTTTTTAAAGTTTTAATTTCACAAGTAGTCTATGTTCACTAGAAAAGTTGGAAGTTGTAACTAACAAAAGTAACAACAAACCCCTTCTGCTGACGCACAAATTTAACTATTTTACAAAAATGAAGTTATCCTTTTGTCACTTGCTTTCTATCACCAAATAATATATTGTCAGCATTTTGTCATTGTTGGGAAATAACTCTTCGTGAGTCTCTCATGTTTTTGCACGTTTTGCCTGAGTCTCAGATGATCTCTTCAAAGAAGTTTATAAACAGCCCTGGAGGCTAGAGAGAGTGTCTCCCTTTGGAGCAAAGAGCAGGAGTGCTTATTGTCTGCTATAAAAGATTTGGGGTCCCTAAACTCAGAATTTCCCTCCTAAAATGCAATCCCCTTTTGATGGCAATGCAGGTGTCTTCCGGACCTTGTCATGTCATCCTGTGGAAACTGGGGCTTCAGAAACCGCAGCGGGCGGGGAGGGGGAAAGTCCTGATATTCTGGCTGCTGCTGCTGCTGGGGGTAAGTGTCCTTCGTCTCTGAGCCAGGGGTCTTGTGTCCTCTGCCGGCATCCACGAAAACGTGGCTGACCTGTTAACTCACAGTGGGGTAACATCTAAACTCTTTATGATTCTTGACAGTTATACTGCTAAACCATTACTCAAAATTATCATTTTGATAGTTGCATTTTAATGAATGTACCATGACATCTTTATTCATTTCCCTATTATTGGATTCTTAAGCTGAATATCATATTTAAATATAATACTTGTATATAATACATTAAATATAATACTTGAATAGAATACTTGTATGTAATACATTTATATATCCATCTATATAAGTAACTATATTTTGGGTGCACATTCCATAAACTTTTACTGCTGATGAAATGAAGACACAGTGACACTGGAGATTTTTCTGAGCATTGAATGGTTAACTTCCACTGAGTGCTCCTCTCTCACTGGTCCAAGAGCTCAGGCTCACAAGGGACGACAGCTGGATGCCAGAGCAACCGAGAGTCCAAGAAAACCAGGAAAGGAGGACAGTACAGGGTCAGAGGTCACTCAGCCAGTCTGGGTCTCGAATGGCAGAGCGCAGGTGGAGATCCTGAGAACTGAAGTGTGAACTCAAAGCTCACGTCTGGGAGGGAGGATTTGGGATAGAAGGAGCAGCATCAGCAGGGCTGGGGAATCATCCTGATGCCCCCCATTTCTTCCTTCTCCCAGGCATGTCTTCAGTTCAGTGCTTTTAGTCCCCTTCATGCCATCCTTTCAGCCTGGCTGGGACCTGTCACTGGTTTCCTCCTTCTCTAAGCAGACCCCAGGGTCTGTTCTCCTTTCTGAATTAATTGTGAGGAGACCAGGGTTGCCTGAGCGAGGGCCATTGTCTACTGAAAGTCTCAAAGGTAGCTCTGAAAACAAGCACCGTCTTGCGGGAAGAAAATGGCATCGGTGGTGGGATTTGAGACAATAGCTGTCGTTTTGCTCTGAGTTCCTCCTTTACAGACGGCAGCAGGACTTTTTTCCGATTAAGGGCGACAGTCTGCCCATTGGTTCTCCCCAGTATCATATTGGGTTGGTAGGAGTTGGGGGGGGGACAATAAATCACCGCTCCCCTCCCCTCCCCCACCCACCCTCAGCCATGCTGCAGTATACCCCACCTGCGTGTCTTTCACACCAAAAATTGCACCACACAGAGGCAACGTGGCATAGAGACTTGACCCACGGAGGCTTTGGAGTCGGGCAAATGTGGTTGCGAGCCGTAACTCTTCCTCTGCAGTAGCTTTTATAACCTTGGCCTTTTAGTACCTCCATGTCCTCATGAACAAATGGGGATAATAAGGGGGACCTGCCTCCTAGGGCGATGGGACGGATTTAATGAAACAATGTACCCAACGAGCTTATTAGCACATGGCTCATATCAGGAGGTCATGATGGCTGCTCCCGTTCCTGTTTTTATCTGTGGTCCACACACACACCCAGCTCGTACCAGGCAGGTTGTGACGACCACTACTGTGCAATGAAGGTATGATTACCATTATTATTTGGGGGCAGGCTTCTCCCTTGGGGAACCCAGCTTGTATCTGCATCGCCAGCGTTAAAAGGGCAACTCCTTTGATGGAGAGCAGTAATATTGAGAACTTTATGTTTTCATGCCCCGGGATCACGTTTAAGGATATGCAACGGTTCTTTACCTCTGGCAATAAGCTTTAAAAATGAATGAGCTAAATCTATGGACCGAGGAAGAGAACTCTCTGTCTTTGACTGTAACCTGCACAAGGATGATACCCAGGCCTCTAGATCTCAGCCTGACGCCTGAATAAAGAGGACTCAATAGTTAATGACCCTGGAGAAGACCCCCAAGGATAGCATCCTATGAAGTCGCATTTGTACATTCTCTTAGGGAAGCCTGTGCTGCTCCCAATCCAGAGGCTGAGCTCTAGGCAGCATTGATTTTGCTCCCTCCACCCCCACTTTAATACCCTGAAACCCTGAGATTAATTCAACGGCTAAAATGAATGGAGTTATATACACTAGCTAATTTTCCAATGGTCAGCATGACCTTCTCTGTAAAAGTGTCTGTTCAGCATTTGAAAGTGTATGTTTTCCAACAACACCTTACAGTGAAATACATATCGGAAGCTGAGTGTTCCTTTGTGCTGACAAACGGGGAGGTATGAGATGGTCTTTGGCCCCAAAGTCAGAAAAAGCACAACCGATTATGAAGTCTGAGCATAGCCAAATGGACTTATAACGGCAAATAGGCATGCCTATATAATCCCATTTAGCTGGTTACTCAGCTCTTTTGGAAAGGCATTATTAAGCTTGTTAGAGAATCTCAAAGGGAATTGGTTTCATTAAGCAACTAACCAATTAGACCTCGGCGCGCTGAAGAAGATTATAGGCAGATGGATAGTGCTGCAAAGTGGCCCTGGAACGCATCTGAGAACTCAACAGGCAGAAATAAAGGTTCACTAAAAGCCCCTGCTCAGACTGTATTCTTCTTCCCATTACCAATGGATGATTTTACCAATGCAGAAATCCATTGTATGCATATGTTATATACATACATAATTTTTACAATATATAGTGCAGATAAGCTAAAAGAAGAAAATGGCTTATTTCAAAAGGTAACCAATGTTAATCTTGCTCTAGACTTGCCATAGGGTTATGCACTGCAGCCTGGGGGGCCAAGAGCGCAGGGGTCCGGAGTCACGTGGCTGGACTGACAGCCTACCTCCATCACTTACGGGCTTCGTTTGATTCAATGTTCTCATCCGTGTATTCGGGATAAAAGGAGTACCTTCCTTACAGTGTTTAAGGAGGAACAAGTGAGATCATCTGTGCCAAGCCTTAAGTCGGTGTCTGGTACCTTAGTGAGCATTCAATACATTTTAGCTATTTTATATGTATTATATAGACAGCACACAATTAAAATGGGATTTTATTATAAACACTGTTTTATAACCAACTTTTTATTTAAAAGCACATTGTAACGATTTTTTCTGTATAAGTGTATGCATGTTACTTCATCATTTTAGTGGCCATATTCCATCATGAGCGTTTGATAAATTACCAGGGGAGAGCTAAGCCTTCAACTGCCTGCCAACCACCAGTTGAATCTGGGCCTATCTTTCTACATCAGTGTGTACTTATACAATTTATTGTATTTTAAAATTCTTATATAGCCCTGGTTGGGTAGCTCAGTTGGTTAGAGCATCCTCCTGATACAGCAAGGTTGTGGGTTCCATCCCTGGTCAGGGCACGTACAAGACTCAACCAATGAGTGCACCAATAAGTGGAATGACAAATTGATGTTTCTCTCTCTCTCTCTTTCTCTCTCTCCCTCCCTTTCTCTGTCTAAAATCAATAAATTAAATTTCAATTGTTATCTATAAATGAGTATAAATGAATAACTAAAGGCCCGACATTAATGGTAAGAATTATTGGTTTTGTAAGTGTATACCACTGAACAAAGTTAGATTTTGAAGAGCATGTACAACATGGAGGAAAAATATTGTCAATATTTTTCTATGCCTAAAAGACAAGTCTAGGTAGAAGTGTCATCGTTTATTTTCCTCTCTCAGAGGACAGAAGCTATCTTCCAAAACATATCATTTATCTTTAGCTTTCACATATTTCACTAATGTCCAAAAAAAAGTTCATGAGTGCAGGCATCTCCCGACAGCTTCCAGTGGAAGCACAGCCCACGTGCAGAGGGCTCGGCTCCCAAGGCTGCCCCGATGCTGAGGTTCTATGGCCCTGAGGACTCAGTGACCGAGAGTCTGTCACCAGCAAATGCCGAAGGACTGTTCGCTGAGGACCCATAGCGCAGGCACACAGTGAGGGGACTTGGAGTGCTGTCTAGGGAAGAGGCACAGGCTAGGAGTTTGAGAAGAGACGCCTTGAAGCCAGTGCTCGTGGATGTAAATAGCTTTTTGCTTTCATTCTGCAATGAGGACACAGGGGAAAAGAGTGTAAAAAACCCTACTCTGCAGAAATGAAACAGAAATACTTATTGTGTGTCCAGCACGCCTAGCACATAACAAGTGTTCATTGAATTCTATTCAAAGTTCAATGTCAAGAAAAGGAAGTGGAAGAGTATCACTTACTGTCTTAATGCATCTGTGCTGGTTGTATCACTTTATCTCTTACTTACTCTCATTTAGAGGAAATGGGGATGAAAGGACTGACATTTGGGGGTGAAGCTCCTGTAAATGATGCTGCAGAGACTATGTGGGGGGCACCCTAGCATCTCACAGTGGCAGTTGGCAGTGGCACCTCTGCAGAAAGGTGGGGATGCAGGCTGAGGCTGTCTGTGACTTCCAGAGAGTAACCCGTAGACAGAGAGAAATCAAAGTAGAAGGAGTTGAGAAGTGAGTGGGCAGCGGAAGAGCAGGTGCAGCGAGTGTAGACTCCCTGTCAGCCTGGCCAGACTTCTCAGAATCGGAGCTCATATTCCATCCCCACTCACCGTCGTTCATTTCCGTGGGTACTTTCACTTCCTTCCACACCCAGCCGTCCGCAGCCTCTTCCTCCCCATGGTTCAAGGCTATTTTACCAGGGCAAGAAAAGGAGGCATCTCAGTTTGGATCTTCTTTTTAAATTTTCATCAAGGAGAGAAGAGCAGCCAAACTTCTGAGTTTATTCCAAGTGCTGTAGCAGAGGGTCCGGCCACGGGAATGCGCCCTGCCTGGGTCTCTGGCAGCCGAGGGAGAGATGCGACTTCAGTCCTTCAGTGTGAAGAAGCTCTTCCCAGGTTTGCAGGGTGGGTGGTGACCCACGGGTGTCCTCCACCACCCCGTCCCTAATTACTTCACTCTTTCCTGAGAACTGCAAAGAACGATCATCTTCTTTCCTGTGTCGTTTCCTCTCCCCAGTGCCTCTCCTGGAGAGATGCCATCACGACACCTTATGCACTATCATGCGCTAGGACGGAGCGGTCCAGAGGGGCAGCAGAACTGACCGGCAGCCCCAGCTGCTGGCCCCAGCAGCCTTGGGCTGCTCCAGCCAGCGAGCATGTCAGGGACACTGAGGCAGGCCCGTTTGTGTGAGCTATCCTCCCTTCACAGGTGTGTCTTGCACAGCTAATCCCATCTTACCGCCTGCTTTTGGAGGAACTGAACTAACACCAACATTTGGTGGAAGTAAAGAACTAGCCCTTAGATGTTAGGGCAATATTTCGGGAGACCAACACTAGGAGGAGAATAATAGATTTAGAGTCACAAACCCTGGACTAAATCGCTGACTAGCTGTACAGATCTGAGCCTATGCCATGGAGAGGAAAACAATAATATTAACAGGTGTTTATAATACAGCCGCCGAGTCTCACAAGCAGCAAATGAAATCGCTTGTTTAGATGTACTTCGTACGCAGTAAAAAAAACTTTATAATCACTACTTGTTCATCATGATACTTAATGGTGATGGTGACAATCCATTGTTAGAAACTCTGAACTGTCCTGACTCACCAGCCTCTGACAAGAAACATGCCAGACACGTGTGTCCTGCGGGTGCCTTCAGCTCCGACACTACCTCCCCGGAGTGAGCGCGGAGCCCGCAGGGTGAGGCTCAGACTCATGGCTGGCCCTCCCTTCAGACAGCAGCTGCACAGTCCAGGCCTTCTCTGCTCTGAGCAAACGGCTCTAAATCAGGGCTTCCCCCGTCTCCTTCGTTGGGTTCGGTAACTTTCTTGAACAGCTCATAGAATTCAGGAAAATGGTTTATTGTGAAGGAGGTCACTCGGGAACTGCTGCATGGAAGAGATGCACAGGGCGGGGCTTGGGGGTTCCAGGCCCTCTGCGGGCACACCGCCTGCCCTGTAAGTCCATGTGGTCACCAGCTGGGAAGCTCTCCAAACCCTGTCGTTCAGGAGGGTTTTTTAAATACATACAAGTTCTGTCCAGAAAGCATCCAGCCATGTACTGTGCAAAATAGAGACATTTATTGAAGAAGATACCAGATACAAGAGACACTGTACCTAGGACAATGACACCTTGGTCCCCTTCCAAGTTGACACCTTAGAACCTCACACAGTTTTCCCAACTGCCATCGGCTGTCCCGTCGTGTTTTTCTGAATCTCGTCAATATTGGAAATCTCTTCCTCTTCAAAGGTGTTTTTAATTTTGAGAAAAGCCAGAAGTCATAGGGCACCAAATCTGGGCTGTAGGGGAGCTGAGTCACCTGGGTGATTTGATGTTTCACCAAAAAACTCTGCACAAGACGTGATGCGTGAGTGGGTGTGTTGTCATGATGAAGTTGCCAATCACCAGTTGCCCGTAGCTGCAGCCTTCTGAATCATCTGAATAGTTTCCAAGGAGGAATGTTCAAACTTAATACAAAATTTGACACAGATTCGTTGCTCTATTTGCCCAGTCATTTTGAATGCGACAGCCACACAGTACACATGCTCACTCAATGGCATCTATCGTCCCCATTGACTGGTACAGTGAGGTCATCATCGTTCACACATGTGCATTCCAGTCCTTGGCTGCCAGGTTACACTGATGTTGCACAGACCATTCTCGTTATGTTAACAATGGCTGCACTTTTTTCGGACAGAGAGAAGAGACAGAGAGAGAAAGAGAGAGACAAGCATGATTAATTGAATCACTGGTGATTAAACTTAATCAGCCTCCAGCCCCCCCACCCCCAGCTTAACATTCTGATGGAGTAAAACTTGTAAAACTGAATGAGCACTGGTCATATATGTATATCAGCTGTAATGCCACTGAGGACTGAGTCCCCACTCAGGCTCCAAAGGTCCCGCAGCCCCTTGTCTCCCCATCCTTCCGTAGGGACCCCAGCCCCACCACACATCCGGGTGTCCCTTTCCTGTGCAGCCGCCTCCTCCTGTCTCGCCACCGTGGCCACCTGAGGCCTTTGCTCAGCCTGTGGCTCAGCGCTGCCTCCCGGAAGCCTCTGCTGGGTCCTCACGCTGAGCGTCACTCTCGGCTCCTTTCTGGAGAGGAAGTGGCAGGTTCTCGGCTGAAGGACTTTTGGCTCCTTTTGATTTGCAGTCTGGAACTTTTAGACGACAAATAAATGTACCTGCTCAACTCTAGTGTGCTTTTATGCTGCCTACTTCACCTCCACCAAAAAAAAGAAAAAATAAGTTTTTCTTCTTTTTATTACCTTGCCAAAGACCGCAGGAGCTCCGCCAGGCATGATGGAGGTAGGCAGAAAAGGACCAGAGAGGAAGGCAAGCCCATCTTACCACACATACAAAGTTCTGAGCATTGGTAGATAATGAACTAATAGTACAGAATTTATTTAAACATTCCTTCATCTGAGAGAGAGCCTAAAACCCCAAGAGGCTGCTCTGAATGGCACAGAGGGGGGTGGGATAAAGGATGTTCTGATTTAATTCCTACATTATAATGAAAGCCGTTGTTCTGTGTGTGTCATTATTTTTCCATTATCTTAATGCCTCGGCTAATGAAGATCTTCAGAGCCCACTCACGCAGCTCCGGGAGCGGAGTGTTAGGTTGTATCGTCCACCCTGTGGATACAGACGCAGCTCCACTGCAGACGTGACGGTGCCCTTCTCCCCACATCGTGGTCTAGCCGGTGCTGGCCATGGATGGGGCTGCGTATGCGGGCCTGAGAGGGGACAAAGCAACCTCCATTTCATCCGTGTGGGAGCGTGCCCCCGCGTACCTTCCGTGTGCCCTGTCGCTGCAGAGACAGCCCATCAGAAGGCACCCACTGTGCTGATGACGGCAGATCGACAGCTCCCGGGTACCAGGCCACTCAGGGATGCTGGACAGTTCATGCCTGATGCGGAATGATGGACGGCACTGCCCTCCGTGTGCGAGGACACCGGGTTTTTAACGTGTGCGGGTTTTCAGACGTCGTTCTTCCCCCAAACACAGCAGCGTCAGAGTTGCCCCCTCAGCTTTGTCTCTCCTCACTCCTCTCCCTGCTTTCTGACAGCAGAAGGGCAACATCTATGCAAACCCTCTTGAGAAAGGAGACCAGACAGAACACACTCCCCAGGCGGCTTCATGGGGATGGAAAAGAGGCAGCTGGTCAGACGGCTCCTGCGAGGACAGGCGGGTACAGTGGCAGGGACAGGACTGTATTGTGGAGCAGGGGAGGGCACCTAGCGCATAGCAGAGGGAGAGAGCCCTGAGCATTTGGGGGCAGCAGAGCAGAAGGGAAGGCAGGTTAGGAAGAGCCGGTATGCACTTTGCCCTTGGAGCCCCGTAGCTGGTTGGAAGAGATCTAAATAGAATTAAGTCCTACCTGGGTTGCTCCAGTTTGGGTGACCCAGATGCGCCGAGGTTCCTCTGAAACTGGGCCGCACGGCTCCCAGCTTTACAGCAAAATAGTTTGTTTCTTGGCCACCTTCTGCCCATCTATCATCCTGGCACCAGGATTAAAGAGAAGGGGTGAGACCATAGAATTGTAGGTTTTCAGGGGATGAAGGCCCATTAGAGATAATGGCGTCTAACCTCCTGTGTAATTCGAGAAACCTCCCTCTGCCCCCTGGTCTGGCCTCCGCTGCCAGGGGCGCAGTTACAGAGCCGCAGGCTCCATCAGGAGCCGCTCTAATTACCGTAAAGCTCTGACGTTTGCAATCAAATTCTTGATCCCCAAGCAAAAGGTCCCTCATCTGGAAAGAGGTCACAGCATCCCTCTCTCCGAGTCTGTGAGGGGACTAGATGGCCCGGGGATGGGTGTGGGTGGGCTCCTGGAAGGGCACTGCAGGCCCTGATTCTGAGTGTAGCCTCGTGACTCGGGCCCTCGGATTGAGTTCACAAGTTGCCCGAACGCCCTGTCAGTTCCGTGGGGGAAAGAGGCCCACCGTGGGAACATAAATAAAATAAGTGACCTGACGGAGTTTGGCTTTTCAAATAAGTCCTGGCGACATGCTAATACCCAACTGCGTTTAATTTGATTTGGGGAAAGTGTTTTCAAAAGAACCCACCGGGTGGAGAGAGAACCTTGGGAATCCAATGTTACCCCCACCAAAGTCCATCTATTTACAGTCCTTCGTAACTTCTTTAGCTGTCCTTGTATTTAATGAGCGTGGCATCTGAGTAAGAATATAGGGAAGCACTTGGGAATCTTAGAACATCTGAGAGTAAAAAATAGAAAAAAAGAATTGCAAAAAAAAAAATCCAAAATAATTACTTAAGGGTGGAGCAATTAAAGTGAGTTTATTTTTCTTCTTTCGACACACCAGCATTTCCCACAACCCAGTTACAACCCCTCGGCACTAGCATCTGTGTCACGACAGGAGGGCAGTTTCCCTTCCAGCTTTCAGTCTGTTCCCACGTCAGTGCGTTCACCTTTTCCTGCCTCAGTTTCAGGCCGTGCAGAGCAAGGCCGTTCTAACAGGGGCGAGCCACGGCCCTGTCTTAGCACACCCTCCTATTCCGGCCGGTGAAAATTCCGCTTGTGAGCGAAAGATTGCCCCCATTCAAAAAAGCTTTCCCCTTCCCAGCCAGACGATTATCCGTAGGGGAAAAAAAATCACACATTGGGTTAACAGCTGTGTGCATCTTGCCTCAGCATTCAGAAAAGAACACAAGGAGATGTTTCCAGTCTCAGACGGAGAGAAGAGCGATCAAACTGCGATGTGGCCGCGGGAGGGTGGGTGTCTCCTACAGCACACGCACCCCTGGCTCACCGAGTGAAAACTGGAGCTTCTCAGGGGAGTTAGCGTCCTTGGAGTCTGTCCCCTTTGGGGGGCGTCAGACTCCCTGCCGTTCGTTGGACACAACAGAGCGTTCATTCGTCCCAAGGGAGCTCCCGTTGCTTGAGCCTTACCGAACAATCTAGAAAGCCATTCTGGGAACAAAGATGCAGTTTCCAAGTGCTAAAGCGCCTTTGTAAATTGCATGCTTCATAAATATCAGCTATATCTCACACGCGGAACATAAGAAAATAGAGAAATTCATGTTAAAATGTAAACATAAAGTCCAATATTCTCTGTTCACTTGAAGAATTGAAAGGAAATCCATATTCGCCCTTAGAGTGTTGGATTTCTGTTGGGTGATGTGATAAAAATACATCATATGGGGCCAGAAAGACCAGCCCACTTGCTCAGAGGCTACGTATTTTTCTCTCTGAATTTCAGTGAGTTCATTGGTAAAATAGGCGTGTATTGGGTTCTTTTCTCCTTCTGTGGATGTCTTTAGGTATATTCAATTCGATGGTGTGGTATATAGAATCTCGGAAATAGTTTCTGTATTTTAGCTATTTCTCTATTTCCCTTCCAACATTTTTGGGGACACAGGATAACAATAGATTTCCATCATAAGCCGCGCTCCTTGCCTGATGGTAAAAGGAATCGGGAAGAGACACTCGGCTTTCTCACCACTATGATGACTAATTTGCTACAACATTTAAATCAGGAGCAGATCCCAGGCCCTCATCCTCCAATTCAGTAAAGGGATAAAGGCATTTATATTCTTGTTATTTGTGCTGTTATCTTGTTGCCTCTTTGAAGATGACGCTAATTCTGGTTCTTCTATGCGTGTGTCACCTGCATCTGACACAGAATTTCCAGACGTGCATAGGCAGACTGTGCCGCGTGATTAAATACGCATCGTCCCTAGTGGGGAGAGGAAGAAGAAAATACATGCATTTGCAAAACACTTTTAGAATATATTGGGGGGCAGCAAAAACATAGTCTGGCACTTAAATTCTCAAAAACGATAGTGTCTGTACCAGCGTCATTGCTGCCTCTCCAAGAGCCGCCCCGCCTGTGCATCCCTGTCGCTGGAGCTGGGGTCAGCGATACGGAGAGACCAGAGAGGCCAGACGCCCACTTTCCAGCTGCCCTCGATCCCCTGGCAGCTCTGGGACCCGGTCCCGTCCGGAGATCTTAGGGGAAGTACACTAAGGGTCCTCTCGGGATCGCCCTCCGTGAGAGGCATAGGGTGAAGCTTGGCACTTCTTCCCGGCCTTTGCGACTCACGAAGAGCGAAGGCTCCAACGTGCTGTCCAGACACCACTGGGTTGCTGAGCAACCCAATAAGCCATTCTTTTTAGAAGTTTTATGTGGGAAAGAAGTGGTCCTCACCACTTAAAGTACCTTTATTCTGCTTTTCAGGTACAGGTGCTCTGTTACTCATAGGCAAAGCGTCTCCGGCGTAGGAAACGGGGTCCATAGAGTTGCGATAATGTTGTACGGTGGCAGATGGTAACTAGACGTACCGTGGAGATTGTTTTGTAATGTCCGTAAACATCAAATCCCTAGGATGTGCACCTGAAACTGATAGGGTATTGTATGCCAATTGTACTTCAGGTAAAACGAGAAGCATCCTTGGAGGGCCCCTCCCACCCTTCCACTCTTGCCTTGAGCCGTCCTGCTTCTCCCTCTTTGTCCTGGTGTAATTCTGGCACTTACAAGAATACTGTCTAGAAAAATGATAAAAAGTTGACCTGTTCTCAGACCTCCCAAGTGAACTCCCACAGGACCTACCAGGGTACATGAGGGCTGGAAATCAAATCCCCCTGGGATCCCTGGAGAGGAGAAGTGGAGGAGGGGCATCCTAACGTAGTCAGGGAGGCTTCAGGGCAGAGCAAGAAGGCATGACAGGCCCCAGTGGGTTGCAGACACCATAAAGCAGCCTAGAGAGCTGTCCAGTTCCTTGAGGGAGCTAAGGGGCCCCCTTGACCCTCAGCAAGAACCATGCTGTGAGCAGAGGTGGTGGGAGGAAGGTTGAGCTGTCCAGTGATCTGAGCCCAGAGAGACAGTAGCAGAGAGAAATGCCATCAACAACCGCTGTTCATGGTGGCTGTCATGAAGGGTAGAAGCGGCTGCAAGGAAGCAAGCATTTGCCTTTGCCTCGGTGAGTGCGGCTGTCTCTGCAGGGCCCCTCGGAGACACCGGAGCTGCTCCGGGAGCCGCTGAGCTGCCCGCTGGGGGACCCTGCGGCTCGTGTCCCCAGCTCTCTAAGTCCCCCTTGTGATTCACGCTGACAACTGTGCAGCAGAGAAGGAATGTGTTTCTCTGTTTTATTCACCCCTCACTGTGGAAGGAAAATGGCTTTCTCTCACTGGGAGATGAGGAGAGAGGGAGGCACCAAAATCTGGAGCCGACCAAACTACAAAGGACCAAGGTTCCAGCCCAGCCTGCCGAGGGTGAGCAGCGCGCTGCTGGCAAGGGTGCTTACCCTGCTTTGACCAGGAGACGGCCCCTGGCCAAGAAAATCACTGATTGGCTACTTTTGCCAAGAAGTGCAACTCTTTAAACGCTAGGCATCCTTTGTGGACGTTGGCAATCACAGGTTTTCTGAAAGGCTCGGAACCACTTTCCGACATTTAATAAATCACAGCCTCTCCAGTTCTTTGTGCTGAAGTGTATCTACACAGCACAAAGTAAAGTGGGAATTTGGTGAGAGAGGGTCGAGTTGAGTACAAACTGGTTGAACTGGCTAACTTGTCTGTAGATGTTGCCGATATCAGGCAGTGTTTATAGAGCTGCGCCCATGTAAACGTCACAGCATTAATGATGGTGATAACAACCAACGCTGTTAAATGTGCCAGACGCTAATAACTGGTGTCCCTTAGTCCTCACTACCCTATGAGGTAGCTACTTCCTATCTGTGTGGCTTTGGACGAGCATATCCCTCCAAGGTGGTCCATAGCGGGAGCCAGGCCTCCAATGCAATCTGTCAGACCCTACGCAGGGCCTGGATGGGAGGCCACGGTGCCAACCCACAAGCCAAACAAGTCCCCCAGAGGCCTCGTCTTGGTTGGGGCCAGCTGTTCAGGCCAGCAACAAACACGAGAAACTCTTCAGAATAACCCTGGAATCAAACCTAACTTTCTAGGCTCTGAGGTAAAGAGGATGTGTGTATGTGTGTGTGTGTCTGTGTGTGTGTCTGTCTGTCTGTGTGTGTGTCTGTGTGTTGGTGAACCTAACATGCACACTCTAGTCTATTACAGCAGGAAAAAATTTTTAATGAATTTCATTTTGTTTCGTGTACTGCCTCAAAGAGAAGAGCCAACTACTTACTTAAACTCTAAAAGAGCCTGCAAGGCCAAACCTTGGGAACTCAATCATTTGGATAGAAATTTCTATTCTTTCTGCATTTGAGCACCACAGGCCAATCATTTATTGTAAAATTTCCTAGGTCATTAGCAGCACAGAGGTTGAGAGTGTGTTAAAAAGCACGTGCACACCCGAAACTTAAAAAAATAAATCCCTCCTTATTGTGCCTTTGTTTTTGGCTGAATGTCATCAACATGATTTCATTTTATTTAATCTAAGATAAAAGATGTAGAAACTCCATTTACTAAGCGAGGGAGTGATCTGCTCTAAATCGTCAGTAATTAGGAAGAGCACACATATTTCACTGCGCGAGGCTGGCTGTAAATTCATTTTTCAGCCCATCCATTAGTGAGAAATATTGGCTGCACATCTTCGTGGCTGTGTTCAACAAATGATTCATGGTTAGAAACTCATTTTCACTTCTCAAAAGCACATTGGAAGTGATGGCTTTGTTGATGCCGAAAACAGTGGACGGCTTTGCTGTGTGAATGCTCCAGACGGACGCGCCGGGCGGAGCTGCCGTGTGGGCCCACGCGCCGTGCGCCCTCGAGGGAGCCCATGCTTTGTCCCTACACAGACGATACAAGCCACTGGAGTGACAGGAGAGTGGAAAACAGAACTCAGCTCTTGTGGGCTCATTGCATCCCCCTAAAATTCGTATGCTGATGTCCCGACTCTCTGTACCTCAGCACGTGACTGCATTTGAAGATAGGATCCTTAAAGAGGTGATGGAGTTAAAATGAGGCCCTTAGGGTAGGCCCTAAGTCCGTCCGATTAGTGCCTTTATAAGAAGAGATCAGAACACAGACCTGTACACACTCAGAGGAAAGACCGGAGAGGGCACAGAGGGGGGTTGGGGGGTGGTGTCTCTAAACCAAGGAGAGAGGCCTCGGGAGTAACCGAACCAGTGGACACCTTGATCTTGGATGTGTAGATCCAGAGCTGTTAGAAAACTAATTTCTGTTGTTCAAGTCTGTGGTATTTTTATACGGCAGCCCCTGCAAACAAAGGCATCAGCCTATCATCCCTTGGGTGCAAAATTAAGCTGGATCTAGAGTAGATCCAGAGTTAAGCTGATGATCCCCAAAACGTGGTGAGCCGAAAGGTCAGGGTCAGCCGTGCCCCTGTCTCAGTCGTGGAGAGTCACTTTCTGTGAGTGATGATCACTAAGCACTGAACACTTTCCTTGATGTTTTGAGAGACGACGGATGAGCCAGGTCAGCGCAGCAGCCTTTCAGGCCTTGGTTAGTCACGGCAGCCACAACCATTAGCAGCAGCATTTCTCGGGAGCTCCGTGTGTTCCAGCTCCAAA